>JAHZNA010003925.1:0-22079 GCA_027743935.1 Sinodicranocentrus sp. ZH6 | reverse complement strand
TAAGTATTTTGTTTGTGTTGTGTTGTAAGTGAGTGAGTAAGTAAGCATGTTATGTTCTGTAGTAGTAAAGGTTGTGAGTAAGGAAGAATGGAAGAATATATGTGTGTAAGCCGTTTTTTCTGCAGGCACACACCACAGTCCAGAGTACACACACTCAACAAGACAAGACTCAAGTGAAAGAGTGCATGGCAATACAAATATGGTGAGAGAGAGAACACCATACTTGTCTGGTATTGCAGCGGTACTTATTAATGCTGTGTCGGAGCGTAATGCTAATAGCATAGTGTGATATAGTTCTCTCGACTAATATGCTCTACTACACATATATCTATCCTCTCTCTCTCACTCTCTCCTCTTCTCTGTAATATTGCATTGCATTGCACTGCTAGTGAATTGAACCCGAAGGTAGGCCAGGCACACAGGAGACAAGATAAGAAAGAAGAGTAGAGAACAGAAGTTGGGATAATATTACTATTATTGTTATTATTATTATTGCTATAATGGAACAAGTGAAGAGTTAGAAAGAAAGAGAACAAACAGAGTCAAAAATAGGTTGAGAACAAATATTTTTAAAATACTCGCCTCTTCCATTGCAACAATTGGTAGCGAAAGATGAGTGAACTTTGCTCTGATTGAGAAGGAAAGAATACCAATAATAATAATAATAATAATACAGTTCTCCTCCTCCCTGTGCTCCCCTTGTGAGAAGGCCGACAAGTGAAGGAAATCGTGCCGACGCTCGAGCACGAAGCGACTTGGATACCACGGCGAGAGTCACCCGTTTTACAATTATTTTCTCTAGTCCAGCCCCATTCGTCACTTGAGCCGTCCTTTGAGCGAGTGGTACAGGATGAAATTTAAAGTGTTATCTTGATATTCCTGCATGTCGTGTGTGTAAAGGCTCGGTGGAGGATCGAGAGATTGCTTGGTGACAACGAAGCATAGATAAGATTCAGCAGTTAACACCGAGGGATAGGAGAAGGCCTGCCAAGGAGAAAACATCACTACTTTCGGAAGACGGGAAACACACACGTTCGCCCAATGTGATTCTGAAATTGCTTGCTGGCTGGTTGGTGGTGACCTGTGAGTGCACACATGAGCCCCTAGTAAATAGCGGAGCAGCAAGACGCACGGCATCAGTAACATTATCACTTTCACCAGTGTTACTTCACTCTCAGCTCTCCTCTTTCTCTCTGAATCTTTCTCTTTCTCTCTCTCTCTCTCTCTCTCTCTCTCTCTCACTCTGTCTCGAAATATTTATCTAAACAAAATCACACAACCACGCAGGCACACTTTAAATCGTCGAAACTCTCGTCAAACTCGTCAGTCTTCTGTTCCTGTCTGTATCACTCACTCTATCTTTCACATCGCACGCTTTGACCGCTGTCAACGCACAATCAACTCTACAAAAAGTCTTAACTTGCTGGCTCAGCTACAATTTTTCCTTTTTATTTCTCATTAGCTGACATTTGCGGATCTGTCAATTGAAAATACCATTTTTCTCAGTCCATTCACATCTCTGACAACTTACTTTGTTTCGTTATTATTTAGAAATGAGAATTCCGACGCTTTCCTCACCATTTTTACCATGGACTCGTTCCTAATTTGTTGAAGAAAATCAATCCCGTCACTTGGTTCAGATGAACAACATTTAGCCCAACAACACTTGTTTCCGATTGTTTGAACCCACAGCAATATAAACTCTTTCTAATTTTGAGGAAACAAACAACTCTCGTATCGTCACACCGACCCAAGGGGAAGTCTTCGGAAGTTTACTTTCACTCTTCATGTGTCCCGTCATTATTTAATTATCAGTTTCTGCAACTTTTTTTATTTTTTACGTTTCGCTGTACACGCACAAACGCAGTGGAGCCTTTAAAATTGCAGATAGCAACAAATACTCAGCAACGAACTTTCAACTGACACAGAATTCCAGCATTTCCAGCAGCAACTTATCAGAAGAGTAAACAACTAAGAAATCCAAGACAATTCCGACAACAACACGCAACACATCTTTCTTAAACCTCGAGCAACAACAAGATTTTCTTGTAACATTGCAAGAAAGTGATACCGGTAGTGAGAGCATCCAGAGAAACGAAGAAACCTTTCAAGTCATCCAATGCCGCGGGATTGGAGCTGTAGAACGGGTACGGATAACAAGATAAAGTAGCTGTAACTAGTGTACATACAAGTAAATCTAGTAAATATCCATAAGCAAGTCGATTAAGAAAATCAAGGAATTGCTTCAGATAGTCATAAACGCAACTACCTCTTCCTTCTACGTCACCGCAGCAGCCAGCCGACACAAACATTTTTTGATTTAGTCGTTTTTTCGTTCTTCTTGACATAAGATAGTTGTAAAAATCATTTAGATAAAGAAATATTCGGCCTCTGTCTTCTTGATAAGCGTGTTGCTGTACTATTGCTTCACCGGTTAAATCAACGTTGACGACATCATCGCCAGTTTAAACGCCAGCATCAGTCGCTGTCCTGTGTCTTCACGGTTTGTATTCAGGTTAACGCACAACGCACAATAATAAAAAAACATGATGAAGATAATTACAATTAGGACAACTAGCTACACCATTTGATACCTTACAAAAGCCTACAGCAACAAATGTCAGTTTTTTATTAGCAATTTTAAGGATAACTTATATATGCAATCAATATTGTGAGAAAAATACTACTCTCCTGTCATTCAGCCTCGAAGAAGAAAAAACAACCCCACAAATATCAGTACTTTTTCACTCAACAGCACAAACCACTAAGAAAACCAACGACACCAAATCTTACTGTGTTCTGGACCACGCACCACGCACACGGGTATTTCCAAAAACATGATGCAATGAATGTTTCCAAAGAAATAAGCCTTTCACATTGAGAGCGTCACCATGTTACACAGGAGCAACGGTAGCGATACTTATTAGCAAGCCAGCGTTTGCATCCCCTTTGTCTTCGCGCACGTGGTCGTTGTCGACGAATCATCTCCCCAACACGTCCAACTTTGCAAACTTGCTCCTCATCAGAATAAGTCAGTAAAAACAATATTTGCGAAGATTTGTGAAGAAACACAACGTCCTCGTCACATCACAGTATCAACGTCCACCTCCAAAACCCACTTGAAAAAGTAGTTCCCACTCAAGAAGATACAAAACACACAAACTAAGTTGAGATTTAAGTATTTAATGAACGTTAGTTAGGGTGTGGGTGAGAGAGTCATTAGCTGATTCTCTATTTTCTTTGAAAGAATATGTCTGTTTGTATGAGAACTTATTATACTTCATCAAAAAGTCGTGAAAATAACGCATCAATTTCGTGTAAATCAACCGCACAAAGGTTTTCTTGATGTCACTGACAAGCCTTCAATCATCTACTGCCATCATCTATAATCAAAAACGAAAGAAGCAACAATCGCTGCTAACATTACCTCTCAACCAGTTTGATAATAATATAAAGTAGCTTTAGTGATCGACTCTTTCCTCTCCAACCAACTCCACCAAAATTCCGCTCCAAATGATCATGGCGTGTTGCTTATCCGAGGAAGCCAAGGAGCAAAAAAGGATAAATCAAGAGATAGAAAGACAATTGAGAAGAGATAAAAGAGATGCCCGAAGAGAACTGAAACTCCTTTTATTAGGTAAGCACTCCTCCATTCTTTTCAACCTCTTTTTTCACAAAAGATGACAGATAAGGATGCATTCTAAATTTCATATGATGAAACAGTAAGCAACAGGCTAGGATAATAATCCATTCAATTTTGCATAAAGAAAGGCAAAATGTATTCCGGCTGAGCACGAGGTACGCATACCGGCATAACTGGTTGTTGACACTCCTATGATGGCACGTGAAAAACTGTCATGAATTTTTATCAATGAAATTGTAAAAATGCCGGTAAGTACCGACGTAGGTAGTTTCATCCACTCCAACATTTGTCATTCCATGACCCTCCCTAGCATTTATGAAGGTGCAAAGGTAAAAGTACTACTACGAATTGAGAGTGAAAGAAAAACTGTAACCTAGTCGTAGTTGCTAAGGAATGGCACGTGGAAAATGGCACGACTATATACCGGCAATGACTAGGTCATTGAAGTAGGAAAGCATGACCGAGCACTGGTAAATCTCCCTTCAGCTGGGGAAATCCTTGAAAATTAATGCAGAGTTTGTGATGAATCACGTTTTGCAAATGGAGCTGGGGAAATGCATGATCTAAGTAAATACTCTGCTTTTTCTTCAAGACGGTTTTTTTCAAATCTGATCCTTGGTCACGACAGACTAGGTCACGGGAGAAAGAATAGGTATGATGAGTTTATTTTTTTTCTTTTAAAGTAAATATCCGTTTCGTGCGTATATATTTGTATGGCTTTTTTCTTCTGTGTTTTGCAAAGTTTGCAAGGATTCCGTTGTCGCGCAGGTATACATTTCTTTTTCAATTTGAAGAATCATCTCTCCCTTCAATACATTGTAGACTTAAGATTGGCAATTGCACAAAGTATTTGTTTACACATCCCTGTTCACGATGCCGCACGTCGGTGGTGACTACTGACTGTAAGGTAATGCAATACGATGACTAGGTAAGTAGATAGTAAGGAGAGGAACAAAAGGAGTATTTTTATAAAATCGAATGAATCCAAAATAAACAATCTTTCACGGTTCTATTATCATACAATTGAGTGTAATGTACACATATAGTGGAAATGCAGAGTAAAGCACGCTGCGCGCCTTTCACCTTCATTCCAGTTCCTTTCACCATTCCATCAGGTTGTAGAGCATGGGATTCTGCCTAATGGATATAAATGGAAAAATCGACATCTGCAAAAAAATGTATGTATTCCCAACTAGCAAACTGCACTTTTTGAGAGCTGAGCAAATATTATGCAAAGCTTTTTCTAGCTAGGTTCTCTCTTTGCAAATTAGGAGCATTACAAACCTTTGTTTTCAGATTCATAAGTCCAAGGTCGCGGTGCTCGGTTGTGGGAACTTGTTTTATGTGTAGAGCCTAGGCTAACACTGACATAGTTAACAACGATGATATTGACGCACAGATAATTAGCGAATATTTCTCTCCTTCATTATCAAAATTATTATTTGGATTTTCGTTTCAAACGAGATCATAGAACCCTAATACAAACTTCAAAGAAGGCTAAAGTAGGGTTTCTCAGACTTGGTCAAATTACTGGCTTGTGTCAAATTGGTATTCATACATCATCATATTTTTCAAAGTTTGATGACACAGCATTCTCTATCTTTGATGAATAGACCAAGTCTTGCATGCATAAAACTAATAGGTACTTATTAGTGTGTAGATGAGGTCTCGGTATTTGTATAAGTATTGTAATGTAAAGTGTAAAGAAAAGACATGACCTGGTACATGAACTTTGGTTTTATGAATGGATAAAAAATGAACTCATCGTCTATAAAATTATAACCTTGTTTCTTTTTCCAGGTACCGGAGAATCGGGTAAATCAACGTTTATTAAACAGATGAGAATCATTCATGGTGCCGGCTATTCCGATGAAGATAAGCGTGGGTTCATCAAACTGGTGTATCAAAACATCTTCATGGCGATGCAAGCCATGATTCGGGCAATGGAAATGTTGAAGATCCAATATGCGGATTCTTCAAACATAGTAAGTATACATAATAGAACAACATTATGTCGGAGCATCCTTTCTTCCAAGATCACTTCAGACACTATCACCTCCCTCCTCCTCCACAAACAAAATCTCAAATAATAAGCTTTGATTGCATCGTTTGTGAAGAATGGATCATTAATCTGGTTGATTTTTTTCTCTCCAATAGGTTCCCTTGCAGGAGAAAGCGGAGCAGGTGAAAGCAGTTGATTACGAGACGGTGACCACTTTTGAATCACATTACGTCGAAGCCATCAAAGCCTTATGGGCCGATGTTGGTATTCAAGAGTGTTACGATAGAAGAAGGGAATACCAGCTAACCGACTCCGCCAGATAGTAAGTAGCCCGATTAATTTCATGCATTCATAGAGCATCTAGCATCCTCTAAAATCGCTCTATCATCTCGCTTAAATATATGTCCCTTCCAATAGCAATTATATTACTTGCTAAATTGTACCTAATTGCAAAACATTCAACCCAAAAAAAGATAACGTTTGCATACAGCTTGTATTTCATTTCGGGTAAAAAGAACGCTTATCAAACTGTGCCGCATAGCATTAGCATAGTTTGCGCGTGTCGTTACCTCAACATTTAGTAATAAAGCCATCAAATCTTGTGTCAAACCGAAAGTAATGGAAACTCATTGCTAGCATTGACACTAGGCTTGCGACGAAGCCACAGTCGTTTAGGTATCGTATGTAGAAAGCGGGATAGGAACATCCGTTTTACTGCTAAGATTGAATCATTTAAGTATTTACTCTAAGCATTATAGCTAGTCTCGTCAAAACGAATAACTTCACGCATGCTTTTTTCTGTACTTATTCCGACTAAATTCGCATGTAAGATCGATGTTTTATAGATCTTGCTCTGTAGATCTTCAAAAATTAATTTAACATACTCTTGATCTACTTTCAATCCTCTTGCTAGAAATCCGATGAATATTTGGATGTGTTTCATTCAGTCATCAGTATATTTGAGAATAATATCAACGTAGACAAATTTCCTGTTTAAGAATGTCCAGATAACAGGCTAATTATTGTTAAGGCATTACGAACAGATAATAAAAATGACGAAACATATCAGGTCTAACCAAAAGTTAATTTCACGATAGCAATCCGCTTGAATTGGAATCCCTTTCAAAGAGAAAGTGAATGAGTTCGGGATAAAAACAACAAATTAGCAGCGTTGCGACGTCGCTCCCGCATTAATAATTTGAGGCTATGGTTTTGCCGTCGGAGCTGGGGATTCTTTGATAAAGTCTTGTTTGTCTTTCTACGGTTGAAAAATGTTTAACGAATAGTATGCCTGCTTCAATTCTTTTTGTCATGCTTACACGACAAATTCATTAAATAATCAACAGAAAAATTGGTATTCTGAACTAGCCGAATTTTCGTTCATGTGCTTAATTCAATTTTTCCATTTTCTGTATAAAAGACACGGTTTATGATTTTTTCGATTCTTTTCCGACCAATATACCCTAATTTTTGTTACGAGACGCTTTGTTACCCTAATTTTTATGCTTGCTGCGCGATTGTGACTCTATTTCTCCTTTCTTTGTAACCTTATTCCCTACGAAATTGCATGCATATGCTCGCTTTTCGCTTACTTATATGGGATAGTTGTATATATTTTATGTAAGTTACAATATGTTATTCATACTTCAATGAATAATGTTAGTGAATTGAAATCGTATGTTTTACCCTCTTTACTAGTATCCTTTTACCAGTATGCTACCTTGCAAATACAAAAAATAATAATAAACTAATTGCAAAATTCATTCGTAAAATAAAATGAAAATTCAGTGCTCATTTTGCCACTAGCAGAAAGCATAACTTACCAACAGAATCCACCCCCACCCTATTTCTATTTTTACCCCGTTGGCCAAGGGGCCTGTTTCAATTTTTTAACAGATAGGAACGCACAATAGGGTAGAAAGCGGATGTTTCATTTGTAAGCCTTTCTTTAGATTGAATCTAAAGCTCATTAAATATCATTTTGAATAAGTAGATTGTTCCTGTTCTGAGGAAAACAAAAAAATAATTTTAAAAGATTAATTCTTTCTCTCTTTTGCGAATTAATTTTTCGCGAATTCCTCCGTTTCGTCGTAATAGAAACCCTCGCCCTCCGTTCCCTTCTCGGAGAAACATTTTCTCGTACGTTAATATCCTTTGCCAATCCTTCCTCCCGGTCTTGTAATCATTATTATAATTGAATACCTAATTTATTTATTATAGTTTCTTTTAAATGAAAAATGAGAAGAAGAAAGCATTTTCATTGTCATCCCAATCCCAACCCTGTCCTGCCTGCCTAGCATCTCTATAGGACAGTTAAGGTTTCACTTGAGTGGTTTAATATCTCATCTCTGTCATTATGACAAAGGTGTGTGGGCTGAAGTGAAAGTAAACTTAGGGACTTTGTTCAAAGAAAGAAATCATGTTAGCAGGGAAAGTTATGTATTTTTATTTGCTTTGCTTATAATTTAGTTGAAGTCATTATGAAAACGTGTCTCACAGCTTGAATAAATGATTTTTTTGAGACTAATGAGAGTACAATCGTAAACAAACTTGAACGTTTCTTGTTTAGTTCCTACATTTTATGGCTCTCATTACCTGACTGAATGCTCATTTGCTTCTTCTAAAAAGTTACAAAAGACATGATACCGAAGAATAAGTTGATGAGCGGGGAAAATATGAAAGGTTGTCTGATAAAACTTGACGATGACAATAGGCCCAATTATCTCATTGCCTACGTAATAAATAAGAAGCATAGAAAGTCTATTGTCTGATCCTAAACTTTTATTTTTCCTCTAAAAGTAGCTTATTGCATTAAGGATGAAGAGAGAATGAAAGTCGAGAGTTTTCTCAGTTTTCCGGATGATGATGTTTATAGGCCTGCGTGGGTTGATTTGAGTGAATCAGAAAACAAAGCTAAGATTTCAAACAAGACAAGTTCTTTATGCTAGAATCGTGAACTACGCTAGTTGCCGACTTCTTATTAGTTATTATCATTTTAGAGGAAGACAGAAAAAAACAATTACTTAAATTATCATAAAAACACTCGAGAGAATCTCTTCTCGAATTGTAATCCGAAAATCCTTGAGTTTGAGTAGGGCACAACTGTTGCATGGCGTTTTCAGTCTTTGCATGTGATATAATGCGTCGCAGTGCTTCTTATATTCCCACGAAATGAAAGCTTTTTGCTAGAAGATGAACATTTGCTGAAAATGAACAAAAGTTGGCGAAATTAAATTAAATAACGATTTCTCCCTCTCTAGCTACCTGAGTGACCTGGACCGGATCGGTGCACCTGATTTTTTACCTACGGAGCAAGACATTCTTCGAGCTCGTGTTCCCACAACCGGAATAATTGAGTATCCCTTTGATCTCGATTCGATCATATTTCGGTGAGTTTATCAAATATTTAGTTGTTGACAATAAAACTTTTCCCACTTTTGTGCATTATTGTGCGTATTATATCCGTATCCTGTCCTCACATTACCTATCATGTAATATGTCACATGTCCATCCAAGGAAAAGCTGAGTGCTCACTCTGTTTTTTGTTCTCTCTCGCTCACAATAATAGAATGGTAGATGTAGGTGGACAGCGATCCGAACGACGGAAGTGGATACACTGCTTCGAAAATGTAACTTCCATAATCTTCCTCGTTGCTTTAAGTGAATACGATCAAATTCTGTTTGAATCTGATAATGAGGTAAGGCTTTGTGTGACACTCATATTTTTTTCAGTAGGTTTATCTGGTGACTTTTGAGAATTCACCAACTCATATCCGACATAAAATCCTAAAATATTTATCTAACATAAATCATTTTCCTGTTTCAATAGAATCGTATGGAGGAGTCAAAGGCCTTATTCAGAACTATTATAACATACCCTTGGTTCCAACATTCATCTGTCATCTTGTTTTTGAATAAGAAAGACCTACTCGAGGAGAAGATAATGTATTCTCATTTGGTTGACTACTTTCCGGAATATGACGGTAAGGGCTGAAGTTATTTGTTTGTGTGATGTACATTCATGATATGCGTCCCACTTTTAATGAATACTTAGGGACACTCTCATATAGCTGTAATAATGAGCTTCTCATGGTTTTTTCCCAAAGTCCTCAGTGGCACATTCTCATTCTCATTAGAAGGAATAAAAACAATGAGATTTGAGCAGTTAGGTATGTATATATAATGTAATGACGGCGACAACTGCTTCATTCAATCCACGTAGCATGGTAACAAGTGTGCTCAACTTCCCTCTCGTTTGCATCTCTTGAGTCGATGTGAGACGTATAGTGTTGAAGTTTTAATAGGTTTTTCAGAAAAACCAGTAAGATTAGGCTTGCCTCGACAAGGTATTATGTCTGTCTTGGAGCAAATTACATGACTGCTGCTCCTTGCAAATCACGGGCTTGTTTCAGTTCCAGGTATTATTTTTTTTCCATCCCTCATTTGGTTAGATCACTAACTTGACAAAATTACTCGATTCGATGCTTTCACTCAACAATCTTTCAACAACCACGCTAATACCACTCTCCCACACAAACTTGCAACGGTCTAATTGACTCTGCAAAGCATTCATCGCCATTATATTCAATATATATACATTTATTACTTTCACTCTTTGACCCTTCATGATGACTGGGAAACTTTTTTTCCTTCAAAATATCATTACTTCCATCATTTCCCCATAAATTATTCCAATCAACGTGGATCCAACCATCCTAGCCACTTCCATGCAAAAGGAACAACCTGAAAGCAATTTCAACCCTGCAACACTGAAAGAAGCTGCAAAGCCTCATGCACGTCAACACATAACGAACCACCTATTGAAAACTAATTTTCAGACAAGGCGAATGAGAATTTATGAGTACATGCATGATAAAATGAGAAATAAATAACTTTTTTTTGCCTTATTGAGTTTTGCGATTTGATCCAGATGAAGCAGCTCACTTGAGTAGACTAGTATTATCACCATTATTTATTTAAGAGAGAATTGTACATGTTTAGATGAATGTCTACAACCTTTGCAATTTTTTATTAAAATTGTAGGCCCACAACGGGATGCAATCCACGCTAGAGAATTTATCTTAAAGATGTTTGTTGAACTGAATCCTGACAGCGAAAAAATAATCTATTCTCACTTCACTTGTGCCACAGGTAAGTCAAGTAGCTCATAGAACTAGCCTTAGTAGCATAATAATAATAATAATATTTCATATCACATTACCCTGCGAGAGAAAAATGCAAATGGCCAGATGAGGAAATTATCTGGCTATGATAAAATATTGACAAACTATTGTCTCCTCAAGACAAACTGGGAAAGGAAAGTTGGAGAGATTTGGAAAGTAAATTTGATTCTCATTTTCTGGATGTAGATACGGAGAATATCCGATTTGTCTTCGCAGCGGTGAAAGACACAATTCTGCAGCTGAATCTTAAAGAGTACAATCTGGTATAGAGCGGCTGGACATCCCAATCACCAGAGTTTGTTGATTTTCGAAATCATAGCTTTAAGTAAAAGAAAACAATGGAATGCGACTTAACGTCACCCCTACACAGATGCTGATAAACTTTCTTTTGTATAACGGTTTTAATTGGTAACATTTAAAACATGAATTATTGAAAACTCTATGTCACCTTACAGGTTTTACCTTTAGATACTTAATGCAAACACATTGATAATACGCATGTGTCACTCTATAATGTAATATTGTCAAACTTCTGCAGGGCTGAGGGCTGCGAAAAAATTCTCTAGTGAGCAAATCCATCTGTAATTCATAAGAAAGCGTACTGTAGAACAGGAAAAAAAATCAACCAGACTCCTTTAAATTGACGAAAGTAATTTTAGTTAATTGTTGCATTGCAGTTTAAGGTAGATTGAGAGAGGCTTTGTTTTCATCAACGAATGGTAACCTCTGGTGGCTACTGCAAACAAAAATGAAGATTATCTTCCACTTCCAAGTGAAGTAAAAATTATGTATTCAAATTTAATTCCAAAATCTATATATTAATATGTATGTAATACCTTAATGTGAATGCATAAAAAAGCTGTTACACCACGAAACAACTGATTTTATGTGTGTTAAAGAAAAAAATATTTCTGGCCATTTTTTTAGACCCGGAAGTGGACAATTTTTAGGAAACAGAAGAAAAAAAATGCAGCAAAGCTGCTACAAAATTCAAAACTTCAATGCCAATTTATATAAATATATATAGATATACAAACTATTATCTATTTAAAGAAAAGTATAATTATGCACACTAGGAAGCCCATTTTATTACATAATATCAATGTTTTTGGGACAGACTGCTAAATAACCGTACGGATAAATATATCGATTACAATATTATTATTGTTTCCTTAGATTTATCATGTATTTGTTCATGTGTTTGGGAAAGGGAAAGGATACCAAGAATACCAACTTATATAATATATACCACTACGTAACGTAACCCATTACTCTGCTAGGATTGCTACTTACGTAAATTATTCTGAAGAAAAGAGAAAAAAACCATGCGAGAATAAACTTCAACAAATTTCCGTACAGATACTCTTAAAGTTTTTTTACGGTGCCATGCGAAGAAAAAAATTTAAAAATAACGTTTGAACAGATATACTACCCGCGATATGCATTCACTAAAAAATTTAAAATAACATACATCACGTGCATACCTGTACATTATTCATACCGAAAACAGAAAGCAAACAAGATGATTTTTAAAGAAAACTACGATATGATTAATGTCATTTGCATACATTAACTTTTTTGAATTGCTAAAGCCATTATTATTAATCAACAAATTTATATTACACATGAATGTAATAATACTGATAATATTATCAGCATTCATTACTATAGATAACAAAAAAATACAATTACCACTGTCTGTACTGCTGTATATAGGGACTTGTCTACTACAATTTTAGTGCAGTGTATTTGTGTGATTTGTGAAAAAACATCAACAACTTTGAGTAGAGTAATGTACAGGTAATTATTTACTACCAAATAAATTACTACTACACATATAAATATGTACTACAGAAACATGGAAAAATATTTAACTTAGAATTAGGCACAACGTACAGAAAGGTAAAAAAACTGCTGTGTATTTAAATACATATTAATCATATTAATTATTGAATAATAATAATATCCACTATGATAAGTAATAATAATAATAATAATAATAATAACTATATAGTAATAAAGAAATACCTAATAAGGAAGTTGCTATATAAATGATGAAATAAACTACAATACTTATAACTGGAGTTTTAGGTTTCATGGAGAAAATACTTGTGTAAAAAAACTGGTGTAATGTGTAACATAAGTAGGATATCCAGCTAGCATATATATAACGTGTATACTGTGGACTCGTATAAAATACTTATAAAATGTCTATACTATTATTATTACAATTATAATTATTGTTAATATGATTCTTGTTGTGCTTCGGTAAATATGGTCGAATCAAGGTGTCACCAGAAAAGGCAATGAAAGGGAAAGTGGGAGAAAGGGAGGGAAAGCTTTTTACACACATTTTTGTGAATTTGTTTTGTTTTGTCCGTTCATTCGTTCGTTCTTACATGTATGTAACGTAATATATATTATTGCTTTTTATTATTTATAGCAAAATTAGTGTACAAGACAACAGTGAAATCGCTTATCACACCGTACGAACAGTTAAAAAACAAAGAGAAAATTGAAAAAGCTACCAGCAGAAAGCATATACACACACATTTATACATAAATCTATACAAGAAACACATACACCAAACCAAAACACACATCCACATATGATATACATTTAAATTAATCACACAACGCTAAATTATGCATATAAATATTACAAATATTATATAATCTGTACCATTTTTGGTAACCTTATAGTATATACTTTTACTTATTGTGGTGCGTTATTTAAAAAAATATATGTATATATAATGTCTAAATATCTACAAGATAAATTGCTACTGCTTGATTACAGTCCAATTTTTTTAGAAAAAAAACACAAGAAACACGCTGAACAGAAATCCACTTTTTTATTATTTCTGTAGAACAAGAGAAAGAGTGCATGCAAAACAATATCAGTTGTATATATAAATATTATTCCTTGCTGTTTTCATTTCTTACATGATATATACATGTGTGTATTATATATTTTAATGGAGCATTTGGTGACCATTTTATTTGTTTATTTTACAAGCAACAACTACGGCTTTCCTTGTCTCCACAAATTTGTATGTTGATGAGAATAATAGATTAATACAGACCTGAGAGCCAACTGAACTCAAAACAAGAGATATAACAAAATCAAAGTAAAAAATGTTTCATATAATATTATTATTTTGTAAAGAAAGTAGCGTAACGATATAACATCATACTTTAAACAAGAAACTAGAAAGTGAGAAAACCTCATTCATACAAATTAATACTTTATCATTAACGCCGTATAATCCTTACACAAAGATTGCCATCAGAACGAGGAAAAAACATCTACGTAGACAGTTATAATCAGTTTAAGTACTGCTGCTGTTAACAAAGTGCTTCAAGAGCTTAGGAGAAATATATTGTTGCCATTTTTATGGAGGCGAGTATTTGTCTGGGTATACTTAAAAATGTTCTTGGTATATAAAAATAAAATGCATTCGTTGCCTTAGAACTTTCATACGATTATATCTCTTTTTCTCTGTCATGTTCTGTGTTGTGCTGTGCTGCTGCTGTATACTGTGTCACACGAGTAACTTTTACCTTTTGAATATCAATTGTTTCTTCCTTTCCGTTTAAACCCTCTCTTCTGCATCAGTGTCTAGATTTAATGTATCATGTTTATGATGGACGGCATGCAAGAAGACGCGAAGAAAACGTACACAAATAAACCTGTTGAGCCCTCTTATGCAAAAAAAGGCATCACTCCTTTTCGCTATAATATATTTAAATATATATTAATATATATATATATATATATATATCTATGTATACACTTAATTTCCTCTTTTATGATTATTTTTTAAACCACATCAACAAACAAAAAACTCCGTTTATGTTGCAGTGCATTCATATTGATATTACTACTCCTTTTGCATGATAATCAGTCTACTACGAGGCAAGAGTTGAGAAAGAAACAAGTGTTATACAAAGAAAGGGTAAACATGAACTCTTCTGTTTTTACTCTCAACTCGCAATCAAAACAATAACGTAATACTTCCGCGACTAGTAATGCAACGGACCTTAAAGTTGGGAGGAGATGATACGAATGTCGAAGGTCCGTTGTGGTGAGTATAGGAAACAAAAAAAATATCCAAACATGAATGAGAAACGGAGGAGCGCCATTAAAGTTTTAAATGAAGATAATAATGCACAAAAGAACGCCATACGATAATATGTAGATGATTTTGCCTAGCTGTGGCTTTTATTTTTTCTCTGTCAATTTCTCAGATATTTCTATCAGTATCTGTTCTAATGTAATGTAATGTTAGCACACCGAGTTCTTTTCATTGCATAACAGGGAGAAAAAAATGACTAGGAAAAGGCATTAATATTTAAGACGTACCTAAGAATGTATGTCCGATATTTCTATTCTCTTGCAAAAAAGTCTTTTAATTATGTCAAAACCATCAGCAGTCAAGTGTGAGTTAATTAGCGAACAAATTTTTTTGTAAAAATTCTACGTTCTCAAGCGTCGTCTTGAGATATGAAAAAAATCTTTTTTAAATATACAAAAAAAGGTATGAATGATAATGATACAGTAATGTTGGGCCGATGAGCATGCAATCGACAACTGCGGCTGAATACCATATACATGTAAACCAAATATGATGAGTTTCAGTTTGTTTGAGTACTTTCATAATAGATGAAGACGAGAGGAGACAAAAAAGTTTTTTAACGAAAAACGACGAAAAGAATTTTGAGAATGATACCAATTTCGCCACACAATTATATTGTTACAAATGAATGCATGCAATTTTTATCATTCAAGTACATACAGCTATATATACTATCATTGTACATTATGTATAACTCGATATATTGTGCATGAACTATATATATTCTGCAGATAATTATTATTATCAATTGTATTGCTGCCTAAATACTTTGATATTTTCCAGAAAAAAATAATATTTGTGTGTGACTGGCTGCTGTGTGACGAATTTGTGGGATTGAGCAATGCCAGCTTTGTATTATCATCACTTTCCATGTTACTAGAATACCATTATGATATAATATTGTATACATACATGCATATATATATATATATATATATATATATAATAATTATTATTATTATTACTGTTGACCAAAGTGAACACTGATAATTTTAGTGTAAAATACTACATCAAATTGATGATGATGAATGATCATTTATCTATTAAATAATTACCAATAATGTACTTCAGAAAGAGAAGAGATGAGCAATGACTTTCTTTCCCTTTTTCGCCATCTCATCCTATTTATAGATCATTTCACATAATAAAAGACATACCTGCTTCCTGGAACGAAAATCCCACTTGTACACCAGGACTATAGCCTATTGTCTCTTTGTAACAAAGGGAATACTTCAAAGCACCAAAACAAAATGGGAAGGGGATACAATACACAACGTTTATTCCTCAACACCTTAACGAATGTTTAGAAACTCATTCACGTGTACATGCATGTTTTTCCTTCTTTTCAATAATTTCCAGGCAATTGTTTCCAAAGTTGTGGGATCTTCTTTGTGATGCAAATAAACTCGGCAATTCAATTCAAGCAGATTCATACTTGTATCATTAGTATTGATTCGTGAAGCTGGCCAAATACAACGTAATATCATTTTGTAGTCTTAATTGGATTAGACTCGCGTGGTCTGACAGAACCTTCTTTATTCTCACATAATGCAATAGGACAATGAAATCATCATCGTGGGCAACAACTTACATCTTACATCCGGATAGCGAAAGAGGATACAGAGATTCAGGCATACTTACACTTGAGTACAGGACCGAAACAATTTATGCTGGACTAACACATCTCTACTAAAAGCTTTTTCCTGGAAAGGGCGAATGTGAGAATAAAAACCCTGATTCAGATTTCCTTCCTCTAAATGACAATACATAGGTATTGGGGCTTTTTTTTGCAAGATATATGTATGCTCGTATTCCTAATTGTCAACAAACTACGCAGTTGGGAAAAGGTTGTAAATTTTGGGAAAACAGTTTCATTATTTTTCAAATTAGTCGGGAAAAATATGATATTTATTAATTTGCGAAGTTTCCGTGAAGAAGTTGGAATGTCGTTTCATGCCAATATTTTTTTGCATACCGCAACGTCACCAACACACATCATAGCGAAAATATGAGATGGCATCCACGGAACAAAAAATATGCTTCATTTGGTCCAATAAAGAAGAGCAAGTATTGCATTTATCCAGCGCAAAACAAGTTTTATGAAAAGGAAGCCAATGCAATGAAAGCAACATGAGGGATACCAGTTTTTCATTTATTGAGAAATGGTTGCTTTATATTTATTAGATGTGGGGAGAGAATGTTCAATAAATTGCAAAACATGACATTATTTTGAGAAAACTTTTATTTCTTTATTATAATATTCCTTTGTAGTTTTTGTAACATAGGTAGTCGAGGTAGACTAGAATTTGTTTCTATACTCAACCATGGTAAGTACTTTTTTGCAGCTCAGGTTTATATCGGAGTTCGAATTCAATCTAAAAATATTCGTTCGCAGGAAACATATTTTTATATTCACATATTTACTTTATCTTTTCTGCTCATATAGCTTTATGCATCATCAATAAATATTCATCGTCTAATGATAAAACTGCTATTTACTAGCATGAAGATTCTCTCTCAAGGCGGTTCTTCGGGGATCGTTTTGCTTTCTCCTTGAAATGCAAATAAATAAATAAAACGTACAATTGTAAAATTTAATCTTTCAATGCAAATGCTTGAGTACAAAGAAGGAATTATTTTCGTATTGAAAGAGGATATTTTTATACCTTATATGGGCTTAAGGCATGAGTCGGTGAATCATCAGAACTTGAGCCCATTAGCTCCATACAGAATAGAGCCTTAGATCCCACAGTTGGCCCAAAATATTGCCCCTGTTGTAAAATACAATCAAAACATGAGATTTGCATTTTAGCAAAACAAGAAGAAAAGAATTGAGCTGTTGAATGAAATTGAATGCAAGTGTAATACTTGTATGTCGTTAATATCTTCCTCTCCAGATGCTATATCACAATCTGCCAAAGGTGTCCGATCTTTAAAAAGCAAGCGGCGCTCTAAACTACTTTCTCTGCTGGGATGAAGTAACCGGCTGTTCCCTCTAGGTGATCCGTTTGTTACAATTAGAAGTTCTGATGGTCTCCTACATATTTGCTTTCCATTCGAATTTGCATGGCACACAGGACTCCCGCTTACTTCATCTTCGATCCCTTTAAACCTCCTCCAATGGAGGACAAATTGTTTGGTGATGTTGGACGCTGCAGTTTTTATACTTTGAAGAACCGGTGGGGGCGACCCTTGACGGATGCATTGTAGAAGTTTAAAGGTACAATAAGAGCCAACTCCGACAGCGACGAGGATTCCAGTTGTGACAACTGCATTGTTACATTGTTACACCATTTAGTTAATTAGCTAGAGGTCCCCAAAAGGAAGATAGGTTAAAAAGTCATTATCTAACAAACCAGTGTAATGAAGTGTAGATAACAAAGAAGTTTCCTCAGAATCTCCTGAAAAAAATATCTGTAGTAATTGTGACGGATGAGAAATATGATATCTCACAACAGCATCTATGTCAACACGCTGTGGACTCGATGTCCATAAAAAAGAGAGGACCTGCAGAAGGAAAACAGGAAAAGGACACGTGAGCTTTTCCAGTAAAATATTAATCTACCGCAAAGGCAATAAAGTATATTGACCATTTACATTCATAATTCTTAAGTATATCACCCACCTCAGGATCCAAACTGAAAGAAAACATATCTGGAAAAGAACCAAAACGAGAATAATATGGCCATCCAGATGATGCCATCCACGAGAAGAATGAATGGCTAGTAAATATTAGTGACTAGGCTTGGAAAATTTCCCACAGTTAATTTATTCCTCAGCGATAAAGACCCCTTGTGCCAAACACTTTTCCTCTCTTTCTCTTGCTCACCACTGCACTTTGAAATTAACTCGTTTCCTTTGGCAAGCATTTTACTAGAATTTGATAGGAGAGACTCTCCTTTTCACCTTAATGAAAATAAATAGCAATATTTTATATTCGTATGAACGTAAAAAATTATGATTTCGTTTATGATATCATTAAAGTGAAATGAATAGATGTTGCTCACGCCAAAAATCAAGGATAATTTTAGGTACTCACCTACAAAATGAAATGGTGATTTTACATCTACATTTTTTCTCCTACCTACTCACATCAATATTTCGATTAGTGGATATTACTATAAAGGGTTTGCACAAGCACACACACAGCTAATCTAGTTCAGATGGAATACAAGGGGAAAACTAGAGTTAATGGGTTTCATAGCTAACTTCTAATCGTATTTCAGGACAAATATAAATCTCTTCTCACCTTGTGTGTGCGTGCTTTCGTTGAAAGAATATACCCAAAACAGATTTTCCCTTTATATTCATTCACATATTGGTTTGCCTTCAACTCTCTGTCTTGAGCACTGAGTGAGAGCACGTAAACATCAGATGTGAAGGTATTTTTCTTTTAGGCTGGTCTAAAAACTAGAGGGATATCTTGTGGCTATCCACATATGACCAATATTATTTCCAAGTACGGCTTTTGCCCAATTCTCTCCCTCTCTATGTATATCTGAATCACGGCGCTATAGGAATCCTTAGGTATGCTTAGTAGTTATCATGTGAAAAAGACGAAACTTCATTTGGCTACGTGGATGGCTATAAATATTTATGAAAATAATCCCCAGATGAACTTGTGCTCAACTTTCCAGCTCACTGGTGTTAATCTGACAGGCAAACATTCAAACCAGGTAACAACATCAATTTGTTAAATATACTAGTAAATGTAAATTGAGGGATTTTATTGCATACGGGAAAGGGAAATTGCATTTTTAAGTATTCATTTTACTTTATTTAACAATGTATGGAAGCACTGTCGAAATTGAAAATTTATGGTACTTTGATCATGATAAGGGTGTTTCAATTACTTTCATTTCGATTGTGAATCATTGCACGAACACATGAATTTAAGAGGTTTTGTTAAAAACTTGTTTGGGGAAAAGTTATATTGTTAAAAACAAATCTGTTGTAAATCTGTGTTGATTTTTCAGATAATTTGAACAACTATCCCAGAATCTGTATTACATTTTACATTGTGTAATTATTATACAAGCATACGGCTTGCTAAGGAAGAACAATTTTTAAGAAATTTTTGAACTTAGCATCTCGTCTAATCATGGCGGAGGGTAAACCTAATGTCGTGTTTGTTCTTGGAGGTCCAGGTGCTGGGAAAGGAACTCAATGTGCAAACATTGTGGAGGTATAGTGTTATCCACCTGTGTCTGCTTTATATATTTTAATGGAAATAGAAAATTCTATAAGCAATTGTTTCGAATTCATTGTAGACCTTTGGATTTGTTCACCTTTCCGCTGGAGATTTGCTTCGAGAAGAGAGAAGCAAACCTGGGTCAGAATTTGGGGAATTAATTGAAAAGCATATTCGCGATGGAACAATTGTTCCTGTTGAGATAACCTGTTCTTTAATTGAAAACGTAAGTACAAGTACACTATTGTAAATCTGCAAAAAAAAATACATTCCATGATAGGAATTGGTTCTGATCCATATTTACCATATTTATTTTAACCATGAAGGCAATGACGGCAAGCGACAAAAACAATTTCCTCATTGATGGCTTCCCCCGAAATCAAAATAATTTAGATGGATGGACGTCACAAATGGGGGATAAAGTTAATGTCCACTTTGTCCTGTTTTTGGAAGCCCCAGAAGATGTCTGCGTGCAGAGATGTTTATCCCGTGGTCAGGCTGGGAGTGGCCGGTCAGATGATAATCCAGAGAGCTTGAAAAAGCGTGTGGTGACTTACAACAATGATACAATGCCAATTGTTGATCATTTTGAAGCCTTAAGTTTGGTACGTAAAGTAGATGCATCTAAAGGGGCAGGAGAGGTAAGCATTCTTATACTACATAATATAATGATACTACATAATATGTTATAAATGTTTTACAAGCGTTTTATTAATCCCCAACTTTTATTTATCAGGTGTTTGACGAAGTTAAAACTCATTTCGACAAGTTTACTTCATAACCAATAACCACACAAAATCTAGCATTGATGGAAATTCAAGGCCGGTTGGGTAAATCAGTTGTTCAAATATATGTATGCAGATGAAAGCACGGCATCTTTAGAGAAATATTAAGTACTCTGGTTTTCATAAAATGAAGCCTAAATCTTTCCATTTATGTATACAAACAAGTTATTCCTAATCTTTTAAAGTTATCTCCATCTTCATGTAATCTATAAATAGAACATAAATTCCATTTTAGCCTATGACATAGCTTGTCTATTTGGGTTTTTAAAAACTCATACGATTTCTGTCTTCCTATGTGAGTCGGAAATGTGAGTTAAAAAGTTCCTTTAGTTGAGGTACAATTTTACTGCCGAGAATATTCACACCGTAGACGTATTTATTCCTTGAGTTAGCTACCCGCAAAAGCAAAAAGCGAACATGTGATCTAGCATTTTATAGTCCTAAGATTGGTGGAGCCTATCCTCCTGCAGCCATTTAACTATGAATAAATGATTTCCTGCCGAGAAGTTGTTTCTTCTTAGAAGTATTATGGATATATTCATTTTATGAATAAAATTGTATTGATTGTTTTTAAAATTGAATAAAATTTCTTTCCCGAATATTTTCCTTGGGAGTAGACGTAATTTATTTAAGTATTTGCATTTATGAATGTAACCGGTTTGTTGGAATAGCACGGCTGAGATTCAACTCGTTCACTCACACGTCAGTTTAAAGTTCAATGAAATGAGACAAAAATGATTTTCATAGAAAGGTGACGTTATATAGATATGTGTGCGCTCACATTAGCACAATTAGTGCTCTTTGATGTGCTCAAGCATTACAATAGCAATCAAATATTTTTAAATGAATGATAGTGTTTTTAATGAAAACTCGCTACACTCATCCTTCGTTATATATCATGCAATCTCTTTTGTCTCTTAAGTAGTCTCATCTTTATCATTCGATCACATTTGCAACAGAAAAAAATTGCAACCTTGAGCGCATTCTCACTGTATGTGTATATATGTACATGGGGTACTACCAGAAACCCGACTGACAGACTGAAAAAAGAGGCAAGTTGAGATTTATGCGGAATTCGGAGGAGAAAAGAATTAGAAATCCAGCGCTCTCACGCGCTTGGCTGTATAATTCGTTTT
>JAHZNA010003924.1:0-10948 GCA_027743935.1 Sinodicranocentrus sp. ZH6 | reverse complement strand
TCCTGCACTATTTAGATGATTTAAAAGGTTGGAGAGGTAGGTCTATGGAACCATTATGCATTATGAAATGAACCCTCATACTATGGTTGGTAGTAGAAGGAATTACATACCTCTTTCAGTTCGAACTTAAATGCAAAGAACATAATTAAGTTCGTCATTTGCATACTACGCATAGGCAAATGAAAAAAACTGATCGAGTCTGCATTTACATTTTCAGAAAGCTAAGTCGAGGCGAATAAGAAACACGCTATAATCGAATTAACGGCTACACAGCTAAAATCTCAAATAGTGGTTCTTGTCCAAAAAATAATAATAATTTAACAATTGACAATTACGTCAGCACTCGATTTTTGATCAAGTGATTGTTTCTGTCTTGCCAGTGCGTCCTTGGTATATTTACTCTCACGCTACCGTTGACCGTCAAGTGAAGAGTCAAAAGCTGCCACTAAATTGGTAATTCTTCCTGGTCACATTCAACGTTTGATAGGTAAGGTAAAAATATCATAAAAAATTGATAATAAACTAACGATAAGGGAGTATGCATTAATACATTTCGCTGATTACCGAATGAGTCAATATAGTTATCAATAGTCAATCCAGTATCAATAGTCCATCTAGCCATGTAAATGGGTTATTATGAGATATGACTCAGATCAGATATGATCAGATTCAGGCCACTAATTTATTTTTTAATGCGAATGGTTGATGGTTGTTAATTCCAGACTTAGACCGAATCAACGATTGACAATAAGGGCGGATTTTGAAAGTGACATTAGCACGATGGAAATGCTTGCAGAAAACGCCAAAGTTATTACTACAAGACAACTTTACGAAGTTGCCGAAACACTAATAAATGCATTGTTAATTGAAATGCAAGCTACATTTAAGCACAGTTACAAGCAATGCTTTGGCGTCCTGTGGACTGATACAGCAGACAAAGGTGAAATTCTCATGGATTCTCAAAGTGGAAAAGCGCTGAAACAAAAAGGCATGTTGGGATCCCCAATCAAGAAGCATCTTATTCTGAGTGGACAGTTGGGCGAATGGGATATTCTCATGTTGTCTGAAGTATTAGAAGTCATCAGTAAAGATTGGGAATCGAGTGGAGCCACTGAAAAATTGAAATCCATCATTGAGAAAGTCCACAACAGACCAAAGAAAGAAATGGATCTTGAAGAACACACAGTGTTCGGGCTATCCCTCCGTGAATTTTTAAAAGCTGTCAAAATTCCTGAGTCAAAACTAGCCGACGTACTTACCCAATTTTTAAATGAGAAATTACCGACTTCAGAAGAAGGTGTAACGTTCCACATTTGGTTATTAGCTGCAACCGCTTACGATGCTGCAAAAAATTATGCTAAAGCTGCTGAAAGCTTAACTCACTTGTTACAAGTGTCTGCAAAAATAGCTGCTGATATGAAATTGGGAGTTTTGAAATTTCGTTTGAAAATTCTGCAAAAAATGCTGAAGAAAAGTAAAAGTGGAAAAATGGAAATGTATGACGACGAGACAACCCTGGATGCTGTTCAGAACGCGTTGGATATCATTAAGCTGGATGGAACGTATTCGGCAGCCCACCTTTTGCTTATTACATATTTCGAAACAAAAGAGGAGCCTTATCGGGCTTTGCGCCACGCAAGTAGGCACATGTCCTCTCACCTTCAACCATTTTTTGGTGGACTGAAACATGTAGTTGAAGCATTAGCAGATAAAATGCGCCATGATGATCCTGCACATCAGTTGCTTCTACAAGGTTCTACATGCTGCAAAAATGTAATGGATTCCGTAACGGTTGGTATGATGCCAGAAAAAAATATTGAAAACATGGGCATGAATATCGTTAATGCAGTGGAAATGTTTAAAAAGGCGTTTCAAGTCAGTCCAACTCCTACAACCCAGTTCGCAGTATCTGCAGCAGTGATAATATTCTACGGAGATTATCTGCTTAATGACTGGAACCTAGCTGACGTTGACGTCTACATTCAGCATCTTCGGAAAATTGCAAAAGATGCTACTCCTTCAGCTTCTTTTGGAGACGGTGAATCTCACACGGAGAGTCTAAGGGTAGGATTAGCACAAACTCTATTAGGGGTGCTGTATGAAACCGGATGTTACATGGAAAGAAACTATCAAGAAGCTGAGAAGTGGTTCAAGAAAGCTTGCGTCGAGCATAATTTCGCCCCTGCCGCCTTTAACTTGGCTCAAATTTACAATGAAGGTCCTGAAGGTTGTTCGCGAAATGTACCACTTGCCAAATTCTACATGAAGCAAGCTGCTCAAGGGGCACACCCTCCAGCACTATTTAATCTAGCCGTTATGAATCTATACCAGGCACAGCTTGTCACGGCAAGGTTGCATATTAAAATTGCTCTGAAGTACCCAGATAACTCATTAGAGACCTTGCATCGGTACAAGGATTTGTTCCTGAATCAGTTCATAAATGCCACAGCCCTTGGATGGGATGACAAAGTGGAATTTTTGGATAAGATCATAGCAAAGGAGTTCGAAGAGCCTTTTAACCTATCTAAAAAGGGTTTATCAATTCTAGAAAGAGCTAAGCGGGCTGAGCTGTTCGGTTTTCGACACACTGTTCACGATTTACTGGAGGCGGTAGAGTTATTCTTTAGAATGACTACTCCTAACGTAGTTCCTGATAGAAAGAAGAAAATGGACACAGAAATCATGGATGAATTCGATAGTAAAATGGCTCTCATTAACAAAACCTTTCTCAAAACTTACGACCTTTTGATTGGGAACAAGAACGCTGATTTAAATTTGGCTGAAGAAATTTGCAAACTACTGTTCAACTGCTTCAAGTTATCTCCATCTATCAAATCTGCCCTTCAACTTTGCAGCTATTATGACGACGAAACTCGGGGGAAAATTGCTGCCTTGATGAAACAACTTATGGAAGCCAAAAATGATAAAGAGGCAGTTTTGCTGTACTACATATTTAGGAGGGATATGGGTTCCAACACATTTCCAAGTGTAAATGCAACGCGTCACGAAGCAATTCGGACTATCAGAGAACACCTAGGCTTGGTTCCAAATAGTTCTCTGTTTTATATGTGGATTTGTGAGTTTTATGACAAGGACAACGTTTTCGCCGTTGAAGAGATGGAAGGAATGTCCCTGAGGGCAATTCAGAAATTTCCAAAGAAATACGTGTTTTGGTATTTTCTTGCAGCCACCCAATTCCAACTTTTTTCTAAAGGCATTGATGAATTCAAAGGTCGTCCTGCGGATAAAATGTATGGTGGTAGAGGTGGTCGTCAAATCAAAGTTAAAACTCTGGCATCCGCTTTCAAGGCGATTGATTGTTACCATGAGTTTCTGAAACAGGCTCCCCCGAAGCACCCGCTTTACCCCATAGCAGCATACAGTCTAGCTTCAACCTTTATTTCCATTCAAGCATTTGCATATCTTTTCCAGTCTCCTCCAAAAATTAATGTAGAGGATGTGGTCACCAATTACAAAAGAGGATTAGAAGCGGAGTCTGTGCAACTACCGTGCTTCCCTACGGGCATGGCTGTCCAGTACCTTAAGTATCGGGTTCAAGTATATTTGCACCGAACTGGAAATCTTTCAAATGATGAAGTTTCTCAATTTCGGGAAAAAGATTGTGGCTACTTGTTTTCCAGGCTTTATCTGGCTTCTCCCCTCCGAGTGTATTCAACGAGAAGATTACGACTCCAACTGAAAAAAACAACTTTTGTACCATCCTCTCAAAGTCAGTCTGCTACGTTGATAGCATATAAAACAATGAGTTGGGATCAGTTCTGCTTCAAATTCGCAAACCCCACGACTCTGGCTTACGAAATGGTCATTGATGGAAGCATCCCTCCATTTGGTACGACTTCCGCTGTAGGTGGTCATTTAAAGTTGACTATTATTGATGACGTATACTTCGGATCTCCTATTGCTTACTTCCTTGCGGAAGACCATGAAGGTTCTGTTATTCATGTTGGGGTCAGTCGTGGAACTGCAATTTATGCGAATGATAGCAAATTGACTTTGGAATTTGGGACAAAGTTGGTCATTTTTAATCCCCATTTAATCGTTGAAGACAACCATGATGATCGGTATATCCGAGTAGCTCTGGATATATCATGCCAAATGATTCTTGTTGGAAAGGTCAACGATATGTGTAGATTCTGCGGTAATGAAAATTCATCCATTAGCTGTGGCACTTGTGGACGTCGGTATTGTACAGAAAATTGTAAAGTGAAGGATTGTCGCGTACTGAAACACGATTATATTTGTACCGCAGATGAATCTGGTATGGAGATCTTAGAGTAAGATTGTGCTTTATCCATTTCGTTTTAACCATAATTAAATGTATACTGTAGAGTCAAGTACATGATGAATTTGATTAGAAATATGTACTCATAAAGTAAGCTGCTCTGACTTTGATAATTTTAGCGTTTTGATCTTGATCTGGAAATTTGGGTGAATCTTATGTATTGGTAAATATTACATGTTTTTTATTTGATACAGGTGTTGTATAAGGTTCAAATGTATTTCAGGGATTCACTTTCGATTTAATTTAAATATGCAGTTGTGTATGATAATAATGAGGTACATGTATTGCAACATTTTAATATTACATACCATATATTTCTTTAATTTAATAAACTCACCTAAACGAATCATCGTATATGCTATTTCATAAACATCATATAGCAAAAGTTGTTTTTCATAACATTGTACTTGTAACATAGTATGAAGGGTTATACTTTATGCATAATACTTAAGACATCAATTAATAAGATATGCAACTAAAACAATTTTTTATCAGTTATTTTCACAACTAAGCACAGCTGCACAATAAAAAATCACATGGGCTATGCACATGCGCATTTTTAATATACGGAATTACGTCGCTGATTATTAATTACCATTTAATTACCCATCTCTACAAATATACTTGTGCTTCAATATGCGAAAGTCTTTTTTCTGACAGTTCTCACTGCAATAAGGACGCTTACACTTGCCACACTGCTTCTTAGCATCAGCATTTCCACAAAATCTGCACATATCCTTCACCCTTCCTGTAACAATCATTTGACACTGTGGCTCCGTCCCCACACGAATACAGCGGTCGTCCCCAGCTCCCAGCTGAAAGTAATGAGGATTAATGATTGTCACCGTTGCACCACATTCCAATTTGATGACCTCCCTTGATTTGAACACTGTAGCACCGTGATCCACCCCAACATGAATAGCGTTTCCTTCCTGATCTTCACAGAGAAAGTAGGCAAACCTAGGGTCATAAACGACATCCTCAATCACGGTTAAATTCAACTGACCTTCAAACACATTTGGAGCAAATGTGGTTATTCCGCCATTTAGATTTAAAAGATGGGAAGACGCTTTGGAAGTGGAGTATAGCGAATAGAAATCTTTATGGCTTTTCACTTCGAAAATAAACTTTCGATCAACTTGGGTCGTAGACCTTTTATTATTTAATACTTTCAGTCTATAGCGCACCCCAATTATAAAATATTCTCGGAGAGGATCACACAAATAATTTTTTGGAAAGAGATTCTGCCAGCTTTGTTCTTTTTTCGTGACGCCCAAATTTTTCTTAATGAAATAGCTCAACATTTCATTTAGTGATCTGTCTCCCCTTTCTAGATAAACTTCGATCTGTAGTCGGAGGTGTTGTGTTTCCAAACCTAACATTAGATGAGAAAATTGTAGTGTTTCGGACTCCACCCCGATTTTGTAATACTTTTCAATCGTTTTATAATTAACTGTTGAATAAAAACTATCAGCTCGATCTCTACAGGAGATTGTGCTTAACAACCTGATGAACATGAAGGAAAGATTGTATGCTGCCGAAGGATGAAATGGGTGATCGATAGGAGCCTTATCTAAGAATTTCTGGAAGTTTCTAACAGCCTTGGAAGCAATTCCATCGTGAGCTTTCCCGTGTGAAGGTGAAACTTGTTGTGAACACTCGTCGGTATTTTTGCAATATACATTAAAGTTATAGTTAGCATGTAAAAATAGTAGCGTGAGATTCTCCGGAAACTTTCTGACTCCATCCTCCAAAACTTTACCGACAAAGACAGCCTTCTCAGGAGTATTTCTTGGCATCACCTCTCCTACCCAAATGTAGTAAAGAATGCAATCCGAAAAATTCTCCAAAGCAGTTTCCACTAGCTCAGTTTCTTCTTCCAGCTCTTCCTCCCAATAGTCTATCGAGGTGGGACCAAGCTCAGATTTGAATATTAGGTACAATATTCCTGCCTTCATTTCCTGCTCAGGCATGTCATTATGTTCCCGAGTTGCGGCATCAAGATATAAATTTCTTAACGTATCTGTGATTCTCGTTAATGTTTGCTTATCAACGTCGCTTAACAACCGAAGTCCAAATTTAATCGATGAGGAAACCATAAAATAACAGTAAAGGGTTTCCATTATGATACCAGCGTTAACATTGCTGAGTAATCGAAATCTTTGAAGAATTTCATAAACTTTATTGATATGCTTGCGAGCTTCATTTATCCTCTTGGAAAATGGGGTTTCTATCCTGTCTAAATTCTCTACCTGCTCATCATAGCAAGGTGGTGCAAGTTTGAAAGTGAATTCTACCCTTTCCAGGATTTCTGTGAGATTATTTTGGAATCCAAGAAGTTCAGCACGTTTCACCCGTTCTGACAATGTGAGCCCTTTAATGGAAAGACCGTTTAGTACTTCATACTTTTTCCAGAGAATTTCTTCAAGTCGCTTCAATTCAACTTCACAGTGATCCCTGTCCCTCGCCAATGTGAATCTTATCAGGAACCAATCACCAAAGTCATCAACAATTTCGTGCTTTTTGCTAGTTTTGTAAATGATTTTGAAGTGATCACACGCTCTGGATATCTCCAACTCTTT
The DNA here is from genome assembly GCA_027743935.1 of Sinodicranocentrus sp. ZH6. Lineage (NCBI taxonomy): Eukaryota > Metazoa > Arthropoda > Collembola > Entomobryomorpha > Entomobryidae > Sinodicranocentrus > Sinodicranocentrus sp. ZH6. The sequence continues at coordinate 4,063 of JAHZNA010003924.1, read as the reverse complement.
TAAGTACAAAGAAGTCATTATTGGTGAGGCAAGAGGATGTCCTCCAGAGTATGCCTGGAATAGATGCATTCTTGCCAAATGACTATTTTTTAGAACTTTTCCTTCCACACCATCCAGGTACAGAAGTCCCAAGTTGAACGAAGCAGCGCAAATATTATGCCTAGTACTCGCGGACCTGTACCATTTCTCCGCTTCCACAATATCTTTTTTAGTGCAACACCCAGTTTCAGCGAGGAAGCCCAAGATAAGCTGTGCATATCCAATCCTGTTGTTAACCGCTTTGGAATATTTATCCCCGAAAATATGCGGTTGAGTTTTTTCCAGTGCGACTTCCTTCAAATAGTCTATTGCTTCTATCATACTCGTCCTTCTGGTGTCCTTGGTGGCATCTCCGGATACCATTTTACTATATAGGATAACATAACACGTGTAGTAAGCAAAGTCACCAATGTCCACGTCAAACATAGAAGCTTGTCGGAAACACGTAACAGCATCTTGAAGCTGCTTCGCCATTTCTCCATATTTTACTTGATTTTCACAAGGATCGCTTGCAGCAATAACAGAAGTCTGGAGAAGCGTCTGCAGGAGTTGACATCCTTTCGTAAGAAAATAGTACGGTGGACCTTTCTCCATTTTTTGACTGATAACATAAACAATGTCCTTCATCGTGGGGAAAATATTGAATAGTTCAAAGTTAACAGAGTTTGTGTAGTGGTGAAGTGCTCGATATGGGTCATTCATGGATTTGTAGTAAAGCGTCAAGTATTTTGTCGCTTGACCATAGGCACCGTCCAAGTTCACTATGGTATGTGCATCTCGAACTGCATCTCGAACTAGCCAATAATTCTCCTTCCCGAATACTTTTTTCTCATCGACTTGCTGCTCCCTCAAGGCGGAAAATCTGGCTTTGTAAATGGTCACTTTGACATCATCACTGACCTCCTTCCCTTTCGACTCCAAAACTTGGGTAAAGAATTCAACCGCTTTGGAAAAGAGACCTTCCTTTCTGTATTGATTCCCTTCTTTCAAATATGTAGATTCAATTTGACTCTGATGAGCTACGAAAAGGAGGTCTAAATGTTTGTCAATTGTTTCAATAATAAATGCCGGCTCGAACTCTAAAGCAAATAAGAAAAGTTCCAAGTGCTTTATGATTTGGTCAAACTCCTTTTCCTCCATGCGCTTTTCCTCTTTTGAGTAGACCGAGTTATAGAGATGTTTTATCTCGACGGTTGCACTATACTGTAATGTTATATCGTTCCCACTAGTTCCTTTCAAATTTCTCAAGATTGTGCATAACAAAGGCATCTTCCAGGAATCAAATTGACCTTCAGAAATTTCCGCTTTTTCTTCCGGTGTCAGCTTTTTCATGTAGCGAAGAAGAATCTCCCTTTTAGCTGGGGTGTCTTCCCATGGAGAGCCTTTCCTAGTTTGGAAACATTTTTTGAAAAGTTCACGCAGCTCTACAGTAACGTCTTGAAAAAGGTGATCCGCTGTTTCATACATTTTTTCTGGAGTAACCTTTATCACTCCGGTTTCGTCCTCCATTGTCAAATCTTAAGTTAATAAATAATATCAAAATAACTACACTTCATATACACATTCATTAAAAATCAAAATTGTCAATTATAAGTTGACTGCACAATTGACATGCAATACCTTTCTGTAATTATCTTTTCTTTGAATCCTTGCTTCTTAACGATGCCTGAAAGGTAAAATTGCAGATGTAATTAGATGACTTAGTTTACATTCATACAATGAAAAAGACCTGTATATTACATAAGAACATTTCAAGGACAAACTCCATCGATAGAAACATTTCAACATGCTAAATGATGATAAGTACTTACTGTCAAAACTGTAATGTCAATAACAAAAGTGTGAACACTGAACAGTAGAATGAGCAGCTTATAGCATAGTCAATAAGAAAAATTTGCCACAAGACCACAACAGAGCAGACAAACATCATATCAACACTATTTTACATACTGACTGAGGAAGTTTATATCAACTAAATATTTTTTGTAAGATGTGGAAGTCAGCGATGAGCAGCACAATCGGTGATTAGCAAGAATACATTAAAGATAATATAGAATATTCTGAACCTGAGTGAATACGTTATTTAAGGACCAAAAGAATCTCTATATCTGAATGAATGTAAGTAATAGAAAGAATCGAAGAATATTTATAGTTATAGTACGTTAATAGGAAGTAGGAGAAACAGTGATACATATTATGGAAATTAAATACCGCTGCTGAAATCTTATCAAGTCGTTAAAATATCTAAAAATGCAAATCCCGTGTCCCTGCACTCAACATCTCCCTTTCAACTCGAATGTCGTTTCATTCTCATTCTCAACGTAGTATTATACGTATGTAATATGTATTCAACACAACATGTATTCAGTTAAGCTCATAGATGCATAAAAATAATCTGACTACTGACACTTGAATAGTCTTGATTTTGAGCTTTTATGTAGTTATTTTCCCTTTCCACGTAGTCACCAGTAGTTTTTTAGTATATAAATGAAGTCGAAGTACGTATTTGTGTTCACTATTTGAAAATGTATTCTGATCATGGGGATGAGTTGTACTTTATGCAATTGAGGATATATCATCTCTCGAACTCACTTTTACCCGCAAATATCTCTACATATAATTTAAATGACTATATATATGTGTTGTTTGTACATAAAGCAAAATCCACTTGCACAAAACACTCTTTACACATTTCTTCCAAGAATGTCATTGAATGACTAACTCTTAAACAAAAGCATTCAAACATTTCCATTCCCCATGCAATTCACTTTTACGAAACAATAGAAATGCTATTTGCAAATGCTTTCATCACGTCTTCACGTTTATTGAGGGAGAACATAGTGAAGGCTTTTCACTGTCGCATTTCATATAATATTTTGATGATATAATTTGGAACATAAAAGTGTAGTTATATTAAAAACATGAAACCGAACTGCTACATTATTTTAGCATAAAAATGACCAATTTTAGATTTATAATCTGAAATACATATAATCATAGACTCTCTATTTTGTCACATCTTGATTTTTCACTTCTTTGCGGTTTAAACCGTAAACGAAGACTATCTGAAATATTTAAAAGAAACAATTATTAAACAATTCGTTCCGATAGCTAATTAAAATTACATTGTAGAATTCATTTTGTGGCTTTATTAAAATTACATTCTTAAAAAATGAGTCACACTTTTTTACCTGCAGCTTCTTGAAGTCGATATGTTTCCAAAACTTCTATTAGAACGTCTAGCCTTGCCCCGTTCCCAACTAGGGATCTCCAAACAATTAGTAGTTGTGTGTATGCCTGAGGAAATGTGACAGTTTGCTGTGCCAAGCGAATCCTCAACTGATGAATGACATGTTCGGGTATTTCCAGTCCTCGGGCGATATTAATCCACCTAACTCGCAACATGTAAATTCCTGCAGATCGCCTGATTGCGGTGAATACATCCTCATAGGAGCAATCTGTGAGTTAAATATATAGCCCTATAGCAGTACAAAATTTTAACAGTTGTGGGGGGAGGGGAGGAAATCTTCAATAACTACCGTAATTTCCAACTATTAAACGAGCCATCACCTCACACCAGTCACCAGACCAGTAAGTGGTAGTATCACAAAAATTCACGACACATTGAACCAAAAAATGATCAAACACCATCACTGGGAAAACTGTGCACAATTTTTTAATTTTTGGCTGTCCAAGATCAAGGTCATCCATCGTCGCCTCAACCTGAAGGTGTATTGACTATCGATTGGTACGGTGTGTATTGATTGATGATAAGGGAACACGAGGGATTGTACAGATATTGATAAGAGTTTCATTGGCTATTGATTACTACTTTACATAATATATAATATATACCTATATTTAGCAGATTCAGTTTCACGCACGAGTTAAAAGACTGTACAATCAACGTGAAAATTTACCTTGTATGAATTTCTATCACCTATACCTAATACCTATACGACGATTACTACTTCATTAATGAATGGATGTATATATATTTGTTCAGCATGTAGCAGAAATGGTT
>JAHZNA010003923.1:0-19299 GCA_027743935.1 Sinodicranocentrus sp. ZH6 | reverse complement strand
GTTCCACAGTTAATCAATTGAAATTCAGAGCCCTGAATCGAAATTTCACGTAGTGCTCCTGGAATCTTCTGGTTTACAGTCTCATTCTGGTTATCTTGTAATAGGACAACAGAAATACGGCTTGTGCCTTCAGGTACACGCATTCGTAAAGCTGCCAAAACTTTTAGAGGGTATTGAGTATGAAAATAAATGGATATTTTCGAATCAGTAGAAACCCAATTCACTAAACCACATGGAGTTATCATTTCCGTGGAGAAACGTGGACTTTGAACAAATCCATTTCCACCGAACGGAATGATCCAAGATGACTTTTTTTGAGAGCACATTTTCAGGCAGCACAAGATAACAATGGTTTTCGAATGGAGAAATTATTAGATTATATATGCTTGGATTTATATGTTTACAATCATAATGGATGGGTTTACTTAACGAGATTTTACGAAATTCAAATTAATGTGACATTGAGTTAAGTTAAAATCGAGCTACTTGAAAACAGCATAGAACCGTCATTAATGCGTTCTCTGAAAGTTTGCTAAGCCGAATGTTAGGAAAGTTTTAAGCCATACTTATGCAACCCTTACAAAATGACTTCAATAAATCATACCAGCCTATCAGTAAAAACTATTCATGCACATATTAAATGCGGTATATCGCATGTACTTATAGCGTTATAAGAAGCGTCTGAACTGTTTTACCAATATATCACAAGGGCTAAAACCAGTTTTACAGTTAAAATATTAAGGTCACATACTTGGGGAAAAACAGAATATGCAGTAAGTGTATTACGCATTGTATAAATTGGTGTTTACAATCACATAAAAATAAATATTTATTCTATGTCTAATTTTTGGTACAAATTATCTCCTTACAGAGTTTAAATACAGTTTAATGGTAAAATGTTTGCTAATACGTATGATATTTACCATATTTTGAATGTCTGGCTTCAGTCAATATTGATTGTATAATGCTAAAAAATTGGATCTTTCTATTATAAAAAGTTAAATATACCGTTTAAGAAAAATACTACTAGGTATATGTATCATTCCTATTCCACAGTCTATACAAAATGTACATTTTACTACTCTTTTGGTTAGATCACATATCGTGGTGGTACTAACTGATAAGAGGACCAATATCAATGAATACACACAATCCACACGAACAATCACCACTAAAATAGTTATTATTAGAAAATAAGAGCTAATATTTCCTCTGTAAAACTTTATGGCATCCAACATTAGTGGTAAAAAAGCAATTGAACAGTAAGGGCACATGAAAACAATTTTCCAGACTTTAACTCCAAGTGATCCCAGTTATCTGTGTGAACAGTAATCTATGCTGTTATAATCCAATTTCTTCATCAGAAAGCCCCATCGTCTGCAACAAAATTATTAATCAAACTTACATACATGTGTAGTTAACTACAAGTGCAACTACAGTTTTCATTATTAAATTTGCACGTACCAACGTCGGAATCATCCTGTGCTGACCAAGCTCTTCGGGTTTCTGTTAAAATTGAGTATATAATAATTAAATAATGACTCTGCTAACATGGTTAGAGTAAATACCATTAATTTCAAAAAACATACTTGGTAAAGGTTTCTTTTTGTCCTCCGGGACAAAATTTGATGGAATAGTACCTCGGGACTGGTTCACACCGACGGTTCCTGGAAAGGCAATATGTTGGTTCGGTCCTCGGACAGACAAATCAATGCAACCATCAGTAGTGGAAACCATATCAGGATATGTTGAAGTTTGCGAAGTAGTTTGCTGTGACTCAGTTCGAACAGGGGCTGATTTTCGTCGAGGTTTGTATTTATAATCAGGATAAACTTGAGAGTGCAATTGGCTATATGACAAAAAGTTGAAGTCAATATTAATAACTATTAATACTCACAAATTGTCACAATTTACAATTTTGTACATATATTGAGTAAGTAGTAATAGTATTCACCCTAAACGCTTTGCTTCATCAAAGTATCGCTGCTTTTCTGATGCAGACAGGCTCTTCCACCCTTCGCCAAGTCGTTTACTAATCAAGGAATGGTGTAAAGTAGGATCGTCCTCCATCATTTTTCTTCGATTTATTTTTGACCAAACCATGAAGGCATTTAGAGGTCGTTTAATATGATTCTTTTTATTAGATTTCTTGTGAACAAAATCATCCGGAGTTGGAGTTATTTGAAGCTCTCCTTGACCGTCCTCTTGGTCTTTGGTTGAGTCACAGATCAAAAGATCGCCATCTTCAGAATCACATCCTTCAGTACTACTATTTCTCTTTAAAGATGAGCTGGAATTTTCGGGAACGACAGCGTCTCCCACATCATTGGAATGTATGGAGATAAATGTAGACAACGATTTGATTTCTGTAATAACGGGAACTGATTCAACGTCGATTGCACAACTATTTTTGACTAATTTCTTTGATTTCTTTGGAGATTGACTTTTTCCACTACTCGTGGTTAGCTTATCGATCGGAAGAAATGTATATTCTGGATTTATGTTACTACTTCCTTGTTCAGGTAAAATTTTCAAAGGTCTGGTAATTGCAAGTTTACTGGAAGCGTCACTAGTCTTCCGATAGTTGGAATGTGGATCATGTATCTGATCTTTTAAACGGTCTGGACACACATATATAAATTTATTCAGGTGCGTTAAGGCCTCTGCAGCAGTTATTTCTAGATCTGCATGAGATTCGTCTTTGTAAGCATCTAATGTACGGTTAGCCACAGTCTGTCTTGGATAGTTGTAATCCGACAACCTGACGTTTCCGTTATCCATTGTTACAGATTTTGAAAACTTAGCCATCATGTTCATTAATGGTACCGGTTGTACATCTGGAAGCTGAACTTTGCCCGTTACCTGCACATAAACAAGTTTTGATAGAATGTCTTGATGCTGTAGTGCATTTCACGTTACTAACTGTTTGCACAATTCTATTTAGTAATCAATACTAACTGAAACATAAGTAATTCAATAATTACCAAGCAATAGGCACTACTGACCTGATTAAGAGATATTTATACATCTCCTAAACTTTGTTTCGCATCACACAACAATTGATGTGATATACTTTGTAATAAAATATTAAATTTGCACTACAAACAATTATTTTCACTTAAAAATAGCAAATCCGGTATTATCGTGCATACTTTATGCACAGTTAATATCTCACACCCACCTATTTTACTGGTGGCTGAATCGTTGTAAAATATTCCATCCTAGCACACAACAACGTGATTGTGTTAATTACCAAACAATAATCAGATAATAGCGCACGATGCGATTCAAATTAAGTAATGAACGAAAGCTCAAAATTATATTAAATTATTGGAAGTTAAATCAGAGTAATTTATTCCAAGCCACACCATCGGGTCAAAGACACAGTAACCTACTTAAATAGGTAGGCTAATTACACATAACTATACCGGCATTATATGTACCAAAGAGATAACTTTACAAATGTACACAAAAATCGTAGAGCCCTCCTTCTTGTGTTGTGTTGTGTAAATCCATGAACACACAAACTTCTCACATTTCAACTTCAGGCACATGTGCATAAATTTAGGCATCTACAGCCCAAGTTATAATTGCAGCAGTAATGGACGCTAAAACCATACTCCTTTGTAATTTAAAATAACATTAAACTTCTGTAAATTTAAATATTAACAAATTTTAAACATTTTTCAACCTCAGTTACATTTTGTAATGAACAATATGATTGGGCATTTAACATACGCACATATTCTAGCGTTGACTCATTATTACTTGAAAAAAAGAATTCTGAACTCACAAACAACTAAACAATTCTTAATTAATTTGATGAAACTTCTCTTCATTTGCGGTACTGATTGAAGTAACATAAAAAGTTGATAAAACGTATTGATACAACATAACGAACAAGAAAAGAGTACAGTCAGTGTAGAAACAAAACAGCATTCACAGCTTAAAGCACGCGGAGGATTTATATAGTCCAGCCCATGTACACAGGATCATACCATAAAAGAAATCTCCAGCCATAGGAGGACAAAAAATGGAAAGCATAATGAGAACTGGAGGTTTTCTTCAGACCTGGACAATGTGATAATATGAACGATATACTTACAATTGCAACGAGAATTAATCCAACGAATCAAATCCTACTTATATTAGGCTCAAGTCCTCGTTATAGTTGCATTTTTTTTACAATTGCAGCAAAATTAAACCTCAATATTAAAAACTCAAATTAACTTTGTATACGGTTGAAGATTACTAAAAGCAAACAGGGTCCATTTAAAGTACTGTTAACATATTGTTAAAATATTACCAACTCATTTTACAGTTCTTTATAAACAGAATCTCTTACGATATATATTAAAAGTTGGAAAGGTTCATATATTTCGCATTTTACACTTCTAAACACACTTATCTTCAAAATATAATTAGAACCTACATAGAATGTTACAAGTGTATTCAAGATTATCGTCATAATACAAGTAACACATGCATACCGGCATACCAAGCAGATATAAACATATACAATACAAAACACATAATTTGTAATAATAACTTTTTTTTAAATAGGGTTAATATTAGAGACAGCAATAAAAATATTTTCGTTTATTCAATTACACCAAATGCGAAAAGATGACGAACTGAACCAAATGCGTGTGACGTGGCGTGATCGTCATTTATTGTTTATCGGTAATATGTTTAAAATTTCCATTAAAGGACACTCACAACAGGAACAATAATAGCCAAAATTCTTCACACATTTCTTGCAGAAATACTTCATGCATGTCTTGCAAAAATACCTATTAAATAAATCGATTATAGTTTACCATCGGTTATACAATATTCGGACAAACCCCAGTCACAGAGGTATAATAGTTGTGTACACCTTGGTCTTACCCAGTAGTAGTAGTGTCTATGATTGAGATAGCACATTTTGCACATTGTACTGCGTTACATCCACTAATTTTGTTAACCAAAGCTGTTGTTGCAATCATTGCATGTGGTTTATCTTTAAATTCGAGGTTATCCCCTTTAAAAAAAGTAATTAAAGCGTCCCTTGTTGCCGTTATATTCAAAGGCAGCACGAAGTCGTCGTCGTCTTTGACCTGCTCAAACAACTAAGAGCATTTGTAAATTAGTGTTACTAACACAGTTTCATCTGATATTATAACGTAACACTGATAACTATACCTTCCGAAGACCTGCATCTGCATTAGATAAAGTCATGCAATAGAAACTGTCTTTGAGTTTAAGCAACTCTTCCATAACCTTTATTCGTATGGTAGCTGCAGCATACACTAACTCCCAACTATTTCCGCGTTCCTTTTCCTAAATCAAAAGCAGAAATTTCAATTTTCAATGCTGGACTTTTTCACTATTACACGCATAAATTTAAGTTCGAACTATTGCATCAATGGATCGATTGCTCTGTTACTCTTAATCGCAATAGCTTTGCACTCTTACTTTTATTAGCTCCAATAAAGTTGTTCCTGAGTACTCAGAATCTATAATTCTTTGAAGTTCTTCCGGCCAGTGATCTTCGTCGAAATAGGGAAAATTGTCAAAAAACAACGCTGCTGTAAAACTTTTGCACCAGTCGTGCAGATTCTAAAAAGACATAAAAAGGGAAAAGCGTGGATAATTAGTAGTATCTATTATCAAACATTAACATTAGGGCTACATAATAACGGCAACTTACTTCACATTTTTCCATAATATTCATCGCTTTAGAAAAGTCTATGAATTCGGTATAAAATTCACTCAAACACTGTGTCCTCATCTTTGCTGTTCTTGTCATTGATTTCGGTCGATGGTAAAATAGATACTCGTCATTTGACCTACAAGTATATAAAATTTCTGTTTAGGTGAAAAAGAGTTTTTCATTTAGAACCCATTTTGCCAAGCCAAATCGAGTGTGCATTGAAATATGTACATACTTCGGTGGACACGACCACCAAAACATCCTTTTAAACCCTTGCAATCTTTTGTATTCCAAATAACTTATTAAAAACAGGTAATATGCGTCTCGCCGGAATAACAGCGGTTCAAATAATTTTACAGAGTCCAACATGGCGAGATATATAGAATTCTGGTTAGGCATCGGACACGCTGAATCATACTCTTGTACGTAAATCCCCAAAAATAGAACGTACTCCCTTTCTTCCGTCGCTTGAAAACAAAGAATGACCTTGGACCTGCAAAAAATACAGTAACGCCATAATCAATTAGTCAGTATTAGTCAGGTAGTTGGGAATGAAAAAAATTACAAGGGAAATAATCAATAAAGAGCAAGAAAAGTCAAAAAATAATAAATGCATGTACGTACTACAACTTGTAGTCTGCAATGCATGTATTGACTATAGTACACCGTCAATGACATGACACACATGTGACATGACACAAATACAATACGACTTACGAATATGGAAACTTGTCCGGCAACGATAACATTTGAAGCAAACTCTTCAATTTATCCTTCGGTATAAATTCCCTATGGTAGCTGCTTACTACCCTGACTATGACCTCCTTCGTACCTACCGGAAGACAGGTATTTATACGCTGCTCCATATAGTCAGATAACGGTGTCGTTCGCAGACGCTTTGCTGAACTTGAACCCCCAATTTCCATTATATTGCCCAACTAATCTTGAACTTCAAAATGGAATATATATAATGAGGAATAAGTCCTCCTAATCCTAACTCGATACACTCAAAATGCCCTGAAAACACTATCTTCTTTTGCGATGGAAGGTAAACTCAAGCTTCAACAATACCAATCACAACAGTCAGTCTTTCAGCAATAATGCCACTTTCACTCTAACAATTTTGGAATATGCACATTTAATCCGTTGCTGGTTGTCAGTGATTGATGAGTGAGTGACTTCTAAATCATATTAACAAAAAAAAATTACATAATGCATGTAAATGCAAATCCTTCTGTTAATTCGAAACTCTACACACTTCAAGTTGCTGATCAGACATTGACCTTATACGTACCTCAAGTTCAAGGCTTCAATCTTTAAACATTAAAGTCGTGTGTAGGCCGCCCACAGCAGACAAATATTGTGAAGCACGTGTGATGGATCATCTCAACATTATGCTCGCTGGGCTCAAAAACGTTCATTTATACAACATCCGGCGACGATCCGGAATTATGGAACATACGAATAAAGCTCTTTATAGCTTCGCCGCAGTTTTCGACAGTCATCCATCTCTTGTTTCTGTGAAATAGGATTGCTTGTCTGTGGAAACATGCATGCACTCAAGTAGCTGTTCATTCAAGCTCATTGGAATTTTTCGCAGAACATTTATGTAAAACAGTTTTATGCATATTGATCAATCATTAATCAAGACCATTAATCATCAAATTTTCATATTTCGCTTGCTAAGCTAGTTAGTTTAAAATCACCCAAACACTACTACATACTAGCCGTGCCATAATCTCATTATCATAATCATAAATATATTTATATTCATTTGACGAGATTAAAGGGAGCGACAAGAGACGACGGATGAGGTCGAGTGAGATGCATGCTATGATGCTGACATATTGTAAGACTTAATCTAGTTGAATTGTGGCGTCTGGTTGTTATGAACAGTCAGCCAATGTGAACTTTATGCAGCAGTGTAACTTTCTCGGCATTTTTATAAGTGTATTATATTACGTTTCATATTTCCTTTAAAATGATCCTATATTCAGTTATCTGTAGTGTAGGGTGAGTCAACCTGGGTGGAAAAATACTTGTTCTTGAATGAGAAAATTCTATATATGGAAAAAATGATGATGGTGTTGGTGGGGAATGTAACAGTAACAGTACACCAAAGAGACACTGCAATTAGGAAGAATTTGCTTACCAATGGCGGAAATTAGCCTAAAAGTCCATCTTATCAGTTTATTCAAAGTTTATAATTATATTTGATAGTACGTATTCACATGAAGGACAAACCCTCTTAGGAAACTGCATTGTCCATACCTAAGCTCATTAGGAAATGTATCATTATAATATGCACCGAGATGTCCATGAGCCCGAGAGTGTGTGAGGAGGAGTGTTTTAAGTCCCAATCGCAATAAGAGATTCGCTTTAACATAAAATTAACTCTGAGACATTCAGTGTTATTTTGGGTGGAATGAAGCTCACATCCCGAATTTACAAAACTCCGCTGTGCAATTTAACCGTTATGTTTTAGGGTAGAGAAGTCAATTACGGGCTGATTTTAGTTATTTTGAATTACCCATACATGTTTAAAGATGACTCGACTGAAATTTATATTTTTTGGAACGCTACTTAGCTCTTACCTGTTTTTTTCAATATTTGGGACTGGTAAGGCGTTGCAGTTTTCCTTCTTCCATTTCTTTCCCAGTTCAAAATAAAAATTCGGTGTAATATAATATCGTAAATTTTTCTTGCCCTACTTTTCAGTTCTTGGAGAACCAATAGAGCCTTGTAAGCTGAAATCTTTTAATGAAACGTACTTATTAGTAGATACCCAACTCTGTGAGAAGTACTACGAATGTTCAGAAGATGGAAACAGCACTGTAAAATTCTGCGAACAAGGGTTTCGATTCTCACCGAACTTGGAGCAATGTCAAGAAGCGAAGACAGTGAATTGCTCTGGTAGAAATTTCAACTCATTGCGTAAGTTAATTAGTGTGGAATAATTAGTTCTAGCTTTATTTTAAAGGTTTTTCCCTTTTATGATACCGTAGACGTGTGCATGTTTTGAAATGCAAATAAAGTCAAGTTTCTAAATGTATATTGTAGCGCTTATCAGTCCAGAAGCCTGCAATAGGACGGATGGCTTATTTCTGTGCAAGTACGGAAAGGAATGCATAACATCGGATCAAGTTTGCGATGGAAATTTTGATTGTTTGGATGCTTCTGATGAATTTGAAAATTGCAGTACGCTATGTTTATACTTGTTTTTATCTTCTTTAATCTCTAATCTTTTCTGATAAATGACAAAGAAATTTACTGATGAGATTTATTAAATGTATCACGTTACCCCAGAATCATCTTGCAATGAAACTGCGTGTGCACACAAATGTTTGCCTAATCCAGAACCAAACGGCAGAGGCACCTGCTTCTGTAACAAAGGCTATGCCACATCACCCGTTAATGGGTCTGAATGCGTCGACATCAACGAATGTGAATTGTTCGGAAAATGTTCTCACTACTGCAGCAATTCAGAAGGTTCTTTTCGCTGTTCCTGTATGAACGGATTTAGATTGGATAATAGCTCAACTTGCTCTCCAATAGGTGAGAAAATCTTGCTTGTTAACGTTAATGCATAATGTGTAACTTGAAATGAATTGTAAAAGAAAATTCAGTTTTGGTTTTGTTAGCTCTAACTCCCCGTATATATTTTATTAGAACCTAGATGGAAATTGATTTATGCTGCAAAATCAGAAGTTGGCATCATATCCAGAAGCAGTAGTGGAAAAGAAAGAATTTATCCAGTCACGCACAATGATGGTCGGCCAGTAGGAGTAACGTATGACGCCCGAAACAATGTCACATATTGGACAGATGCATCTCCATATTCTGAAGCAATTTACAGGTCTACGCTAGATGGAAAGAAAGTTGATATTATTGTCGATAATGGTACGTTGAAGGAATGATTCCTATAGACTATATTTACAATAAAAATAAATTAAAAGGCATGTTGTGATTTTTTAGGGATGTTGCTACCTGAGGGGATAGCTTTCGATTGGATTGTTGGAAACATTTACTTTGCAGATTCGAATCTTTCTCATATAGCAGTGTGCAGAAATGACTCTGATTTTTGCACTGTTTTAATCCAGGAACAGATAGATAAACCTAGGGATATTGCGCTGCATCCAAATCAGGGGTAATCTGAAAAATCAGTCGATTATTTTAGTGTGATTATTTATTTTTGTGAATTAAATACGTTTTAAAATATTTAGAATTATGTTTTGGACTGATTGGGGAAGTACTCCATCAATCATGCGAGCGGGTATGGACGGCAGCACACCATTAGCTATCGTTTCATCAAATCTAAAATGGCCAAATGGAATAACGGTGGACCAAGGCAATTCTAGAATTTATTGGGTCGATGCTGGGCTAGACAGGGTAGAATCATCTTTGCTGGATGGGAATGGCCGAGAAATTGTCATTTCTGGAAGAAGGAAACATCCATTTGGAATTGATGTTTTTGGGGATCGTATATTTTGGAGTGATTGGAGCTCATATGAAATAAAAGTACGTGCCCTTTTGTCATTCATTAACAAATAAATACCCAAAAGTATTCGTACATAAGGATTGATTTATATTATATTGATATTCCAAATAGAGCGCTGACAAGTTCACTGGATTAAGCAGCAAAGTACACTTAACGGACACACATTCGCTCACCAATGGATTAGCACTTTTTCATATGGCCAATCAGCCGATTCTCCGATCTAATCCTTGCAAGAATTCCAGATGCTCCCACATTTGCACTCTTACTCCGACTTTGTCATTCCGCTGTTTCTGTCCTACAGGAATGGTAATAGACGAAAATGATGGCAGGACCTGCGTTGGTAAGTGGTACATAAATGTTCTTGATGCATGAACAAAGGTTCTGGATTCTGGAATCTCGTTGGCTTAGTACATTATCTTGGCACATTTAATTAAATTATCCTATTCGTACGGTATTGTATTTCAGAGCCTGCGGATCTACCAAAACTCGTTATTGCATTTAAAAGTACAATCAAAACCATGAGATTCAACTCCATCGGGAAGAATATTTTTGACTCAATCACATTGCCACAAATTAAAACGATTAGTGCCATGGTGTATAACCCTATTAACCACACGATAATTTTGAGTGATTCGGTCGCAAAGAAGATTTATGAATATAATATTAACAGAAAGAGATTGGATGTCCTAATTGATCAACATTTGGATGCAGTAACAGGCATGGATATAGGTGAATAAAATCATTTTATTACTAATCCCTTTGCCCTCCCATTCAGGCAGCACATACTCATACAATAGTTGATCTATACATTTTGTGTTGTTGTGTACAGACGTTGTAGGGGAAAATCTCTACTGGGTGGATTCTGGAAGACAAACTGTGGAAGTCATGTCCTTCCGAACACGAGCACGCGTGAAGCTCATGACTGGTATGGCTCTTTGTGACATAGTGGTAGTTCCAGAGATCCGGTAAGTATTTGTTGTCTCACAGTGTAGTCTGTTTATCCACGCTTGCATTAACACCAAACTGTAGTTTAAAATAACTAGTCTCATTTCTTCTCAGGTCTGTGTTTCTAGCCAGAGTAGGAAAGCGGGGCGGTAAAATTTACAAGATGTATATGAATGGCTTCAGTAACTCAGTATATCAACGAGTGGGGGATAAGGAACCTATTGCTCTTACTTATGATAGGGAATTCGGGAATATAATATGGTATATAAATAAATTAGGTTATGCATCAGATTGGTAATTCATATCTTTTCCAGCATTTCATCATTTCACCTAATTTCTATATGCTTGAATTTAGGGCTGATAAGGTCTACAGAAGTATCGAATCATTTTCTCCAGACGGTCAAAGCCTTCCAATAGTCACAAGACAGGCGGGCCCACCTTACGATGTAGTCAAACATGGAAACCAAGTCTTTTGGACAGATATGTTTACCCAAGAACTGAAATCAATTGCATTTGGAAATGCTCATTACATACGCACTATGCATTTAGGTGCATTTGAAAACAGTTCCTCCATTCCTGGTAACGGTACAAACTTTTTGGGCAAGATGACTGTCATTAACAGAGATCTGACAGCTTGGGAGAATTTACGTAACACGCATGACTGTTCAATTGCTAACTCCAACTCCAAAGGATGCTCACATATATGCCTTCTGTCAAATGATGATGTCACTGGAATATGTCAATGTCCGGAAGGTTTAACTTTAGATCAGGATGGACTCACTTGTATTAAACCGTCTACTTGTGCTATGGACCAGTACACATGCAGCGATGGGAACTGTATCAGTTTGGCATACATTTGTGATGGGATACTAGATTGTAGCCACCATGATGATGAAGTGAACTGTAACCAAACTAAATGTTCAGTGGGTCATTTTAAATGTGAAAGCAATGGTGTCTGTATTCCAGGTATTTCATAAGTCTGATAATTCAATTTACTTTCACGCATTTTAAAAGTTTATCTCGCGTTTTTCATAGCAAACATGGTAAATATAATTCATACTTTTAATTATGTAATTTAGTTCATTGGATTTGCGATGGAGAACAGGATTGTGTAGATGGGCAGGACGAAAGAAACTGTACATATGCGCCATGTAATGAAGGTACAACATTTTAAGATTCATTTTCATGCTATTTCAAAAATTTCAGCCAGGCAGTGTGCAGCTACTGTGAAAAATAAGCATTACAGCTAAACTATAATAACATGCACGTATGTTTGCAGGATTTGATTTCCGCTGCGAAAGCACTGGTCGATGTATCCCGAAATCGTGGCAATGTGACCATTCGTACGACTGTCCTGGAGATAACTCTGATGAAAGAGGTTGTAACTTCACCTGCCCTGAAGGCTTCTTTCAATGTGCATCGCAGCAGTGTATAATGGAATATTGGGTACAATTTCATTTTAGGCATTCTATGTAATGTATAATTAAATGTAAGTTTTCGCTAATGGCAGATCACAAATCTTTATGTAGATGTGCGACGGTGAAAAAGATTGTGAGGATGGCTCAGATGAGGTCCATTGCGCAGAAAATTCGTGTCCAGGTGATCAGTTTACTTGCAGCAGTGGAAAATGCATCGATCAGAATCGTGTGTGCGATGGAATCATCCATTGTGCCGATAGCGAAGATGAAATGAACTGTAAGCCAGAGAGTAATGATAACCGCATTGAAGTTTCCAATATGACTGTTTCGGAGACTAGTAGTACCGGTGCAACAGCCGCAATTGCACTTGGAATAATAATCATAATTGTGCTCGTCGCTATAATAATTGCATTGGTTCTGCACAAGAAGAATGTACAGCCGAAGGTTCTAGTTAGGCCGTACGTCCAACAATGGTAAGCATTTAACCGTTTGGACATTAACAGATTGTATATACATTTAAACACCTATAGGATTTCAGTGAGTAAAAAAAGGGAGACTGAAGACAGCCTCTTTAACTACGACTTTATTTTGCAGGAACAAGTATATTAATGAGCCAGCGAGGCGACTGTTTAGTGACGGACGTGGCCAGCAAAAGTTAGATTGCGAAAAACATGTTTACGATGAGGTATACGCTGGTGGTAGTGCCACTTATTGTAATGCGGCTATTTATGAAGAAGTTGATGGTGGTATTTCGGAGGTAAAATTCCTTTGCTGTAGTTCGGAGCAATTTAAAGTTCTCACTAAACCTTAATATGTCACTTCTTTTTACTAGTTTGAGCCAAGTTCCTTGTCGGAAAAGAGATCTCAAAGAGACGCTGCTGCCCGTAGTTTTGCTGATTCTGGCATCTTAGCCTCAGAAAGAGAAAGTTTATACGAAGAAGCAGAAGACTGTGGTAGTCATTATGTTTCTTACAGTCAAAAAGACAAACTACTTAGTAATTAAGATTGCTGAGCAATCATTTACTGTTACTACTTATCTGGTCAATTTCGAATATTTCAAAGTTACTGATTTGTTATATCATATTTGTGTTGAACACATTTAAATTAAACCCATTTGTTATACTACATATATTTGTTTAATAGTTTAATTTCACTACCTCTTGCATTGCTACAAGGACGGAAGCTGGTTAGCTAACCAAAAAACCTGTATGGTTTAGGAAATAACTTTGAGAACATATAAGTAGAAATCTCTATCTGAGAAACTTTACATTTTTATTCGTTGTAACTCAATTGCAAATTTGCAATTTGCAAAAATTTGTTTAAACGTAATTTTACGATTGCACGAAAAATACTTTACAAAAAATACATTAAATTCTACAAAAGAATAACTTTACAACGATGGCCATTGGCAGACAAATCAAGAAACTTAAGGAGCTGATTTAAAAATAAGGATTAAGGTCCTCACTCTTTGGCATCTCCTACGCCATCGGCGTTAATAGCAAAAACTGCTTCCGATTCAGGTAAACAAGGTGAATCATAGATTTTGCATATTCGAGTTTCACCCCGTCCCTTACGCAGGTACAATCTAAAATATAGAAAGATAAGGAGATAAGATAATTCCTTATTAACGTGTTATAAAGTATCAGTCACAAATATTTGTATTTTGTCCCTACTTTAACACGGCAGGAGCACAATGCCAATCTAACAGTAGTAAACACTGACTTATTTGATAATTAAACAACTACCATATATACCACAACCAAAGTACTTCCAGCTAACAATACAACCGAAAAAGTTGAGTTTGCTTACCGGGTAGTGGATGAGTGCGCCATTATATTACCGCCGATTGGTTTCTTCGGATCTGCTGCAAACATTGCACTTCCATCTACCTGTGCCACGACTTGATTTGTGAGAACAACCGCAATTCCAAACTACAAAGTAAACACAGAAACCAACCTTACAAGTTACATATGATCCGATCTTAACTGCAACTGTGACAAACAACTAAAGCAAATCATCGGCACTCACTTCGTCGGATAATCGTAAAAGAGTTCGTAAAAACCTAGCTAAATGCATCTGCCTTGCAGACAATTCCCCTCTTCCGGAATAGTCAGTACGATAAAGAGATGTTGCACTATCTACTATCAATAATGCATACCTATATTAATTAAAACATAACATAAATCGAATTAATAGTGATGTCAAAAAAACAAACAATCGTGTATAGACTACTTTATTTAATATGCACAATAGCATTTGCAAATTATTATTTTGACCGCGTCATACCTTTCTGACTCATTTGCCAAGTTAGCTTAGCGTAATTGAAACTATAATACCTGACATGTGACTGCTAATGTATGACATAATTGACTTTTTCCTGTTCTGAATTCCCCGAACATTTCTGTAATAGATCCCGTTTCAATTCCACCACCAAGAAGCTTGTCTAGCTCCTTGGAGCCTGTTGTTAGCTGAACTATTTCAGATCTTTTCTGATGAAATGCCGTAGCAGTAGTGAACCCCATTGGAACCAGTTTGCCCGCTTCCAACTACATAACAGTAAATTTACTCACGATACAATAAACTGATAAACCGTCACAAAATACGAAATTGTTTTTTTTGGCAGTGGCAGCCTTTCATGATTAATTTTTGACTTACTAATATTTTATCAGCCTTAGCTTCGCTTATTCCTTTAATAGTCAGTAACTGCTTTTTTGGGGCAAATGCAACTGATTCAACTGTATGAAATCCCATTTCTTGAAGTTTCTTTATATCTCCAGCGGTGATTCCGTTTCCCTAAACACATCAATAGTAAATTAGTTCATAGACATGACATGATTACCCTGCTGTACAGTATAAATTGTATAAAATCCAGATTTAATTTAATAACAAAATTCTTCAGCTAATACGGCTTAACTTTACGAAGTATTACTATATGTATTATTAATTTTGACACACCTCTATTTTGGACAATAACTGTGGCCCTCCATCCTCTTCTTCTTCAGTATGACTTTCTTGGGCCTGAACTTGTTGCTTCGGAGCTTCTTTGTCTTTAATGCTACTTCTTCTACTCGTCGTGGTGCTCATCGTGTCTCCTGAGTTTGAATTTATGCTAGGCACTCCGTGAATAAGGCACTCCGTGAAAAAGAACTTGATTCGAATGGACAAATATTTTAGTACTAGGTTTGATGTATCTTGCAAACGTCAAAAGTCAAGGCTTTGGGCAAGATATGATCGTCTTTATTTTTTGTTAATTGTTTGGCATTAATTTTCAGTCACACGTTTACGAGCTCAGAGCTCTGACATGACATCAGTCGGATGGATACGATACTTCACAATTTTAACACGGACAGGTCCAGGGGACAGGTAATAGGCATTTCCAAATTACAACTAGTGATAGTGAAGTATGTCAGTATGTACCTCAACCTATACAATCGGAGGAGAGAAAAATATATTTTCAGCAATTCTAGTTGGTCAATTTTTAGTTTGACGTATGTATGGCCTTGGTCTTTATGGCGATCTAATCATCACCAATAAAAATTATAATAGTATCATGTTTAGAAAATCTTTATAATAGCATAAAAATTTTGGCATCATTAATTCCTAACTTTATATCGAATTTTATAATTTCTTTCATATACAGATTACAGACAGTTGACAAAGCTTCGCTGTGCATTAATGGTTAAAACAACATATTATATTTTAATGAACGATAATAAAATATGGTTTTAATATGATAACTTTGATACATCATACAAACAACATGCATGATGCATCAGTCATCAGTTGTCAGTAATATTGATGGCTTGTTCCGTACCAAATTTGAAACAGTCAACACACAGTTGACAGTGATGTCAAGAGTTATTATACTTATGACTTACATAGTCAACACTGTCAGTAAACTGCTGAATTTAATGCAATATTTTACTTGCATTTTATGTAATTATATTTTCAATTTTGTTATCATTCTTTTTTTTACCTCCAGTCACAATCCTTGCCGCCAACTCCGTTGTCTTTTTAACCGTGTCACGTACTGTGTACGGTTTGTAATTTGTTATTTATTAATGACTACTATTGTTTATGGGAATTTTCTCAGTCTCGGAAAGCAACAACAGCACACTTTACTGTGATAACATTTAACGAGACATACAAGTCAACTGAGAACTTCCAAATATTCAACATTAAAATCAAAGCTACAATCAAATTAACTTGTTTGCTATAAGTCAACTCAACTTGTGTCCTAAAACTAAACCCTCACTTTTAATTTAAATCATAAAGTTAAATTTTTGGAACGCTAATTTCATAAATAATTAATTTGCCAAATCCGTCTGCCTCTTCTAGTGTTTAGTACTTATGTATGTGCTCATTCCTGTTTCTGCAGTTCACAAGTTGTAGATTTTCCCAAGACGTCTTGTTCACGTCACATACCGCCACATCGCGCTAAATTATGTAAACAACGGACGGCGGCTGGGGTATATCGGATCGGATGAAGATCTATGTATTGTACATATTGTACAGTACTAACAAACCAAATTAGCATCTACTATCAACTACATCAAGCGTAATTTGACGGTATTGTATTATTGTGTTACTTGTTTAGTGTATATACTATATAATATTAACTAATTAATTATACACATTAAAAATACAAACGCATCAAGATGTATTAACGGTCTCCCGTTCTTGCCTGATATCAAGACTTTTCATATCGCGGTACCTTGGCCTGATATGTACATATTTCAAAATGAACATGTCAATGAAGCTATTGTGAGCAGCTACTAGCTACAGATATACCTATGCATTGCATAAATATCTCTGATACATGAATTGAAGAAAATGTTTTAGACTGGTGAGCATTGGGCTTCAAAAATATTTTCCATGCAGGATATTCTAGGGCGATATTATAGAGAGAGGGGAAATTCTAGGGGATAATCTAGTAGGGGAATTAGGTAGTAAACAAAAATGTTGAGCGAGTCCTCATGAAGCTGATGTTCATTTTATAAAATACTCAGGTGCCTCTAAAGTAGTAGTAGAGATAAAACTAGAGACTTTAAATTTAGAAGCTTATCAAAAAAAGCAAAAGTGTACGAGGTACTTGAAGAATTACGAAAACAGGAGAAAGATATGACGCTAACTATTCACGATATCTTAACTTTTTATTACCCAATTAATTGTAAATACAATAATATATTTTTATCGAATGATTGACATTTTGATGCTTCATTTTCAGATAACGAACATAACGCTGTGCTTATGCATATTAAATGCGTTCTGTTATGTTCCCTGCAGCACAATTCAGCTTTGTGCAGATTATGCGGGCTATTACCTGTTATGGCTCACTTCTCAATTTTGAAGACGATGCAAGATGCAACTCTGTCGACGATCGAAATGATGCCACGGTAAATGAACTTTGCACACTGTTATATAGCTCAATCAAATGAAAATCTTCTTGAAGCTGTTAATATACTTTGATTCAGGTGCAGCGACAGTCTCTTTAAGAGTTACCGTAAAGGCCATAAATGTCAACCGTAAATTGAGAAAACTCAACAATTTTTGGTCTCATATCACAGATTTTCATCCACTTAAAAATTCTTCAAGCAAACTTTATTACACATGTCATTCATTCCTTTAATAGCTCCATTGTTGAATTGATGCAACAACATCAAGTTGATGTGGTCGTGATGTAATACTTTTTGATATCATCCGCAATTCACTACACAATTACAATGATTTCTCGAAACCTATTTACTATATTTTGGTTGTTTTCGTGAATAAATATAGTTTTAAAAAATCACTGTTGTAATATGTGACATGTGATGATGTTATATGGTAAGTGTATATTTTCATCGTGGAGGTCACGAGGATGTGTGTTTACAGACTTTTTTAACTTATGCGAGAATCTTGTGAATGTTATATGTGGATTTTTATATTTTATGAAAACCAAAAGATATTCAGAATTCAGACCACTCTTTCGACATGCATGCATAGAGGATATCATCGATTTACTTCAAAGAAGAGATGTAACCGTCTTAATAAGGTATACATTTCATTCAGCTCAGCTTTTTTAGAAAGTCAAGTTAAATAGTTAAATTGGATTACTAATTAAAATGCACAAAACTTATAACATACCGGATTGTGTGAGATGAAATGTTTTTGACTTGTAATGTATTTAAATCGGTCACTTCATGTTTAGAATGAGTGACTTTTGTGAATGTAAGTAGGTATAAGTTAATGCAGGAAATAAAAATATTTATATGCACAATTTATAACGCACAAGTAAAAGCATGCATGCAACTTGCAATCGCATTTATACTCTGCCATGTCGTTTCTATTTAAATCAAATGTCCAAAACTTCTTGTATAGTTTTTAATTTAATTCAATTTTGCGGAGGCGTGTAATGATGATGAGACTATTATTATTGTAACACGATGATTTTACGATACAAATTTGTGAACATACAATAAAAATGCCTTTTTGAAAGGTGACTGTGTTTTGGGCCTATATCTGAAAATTTACATATCACAAGTTGTCCAATAGATAGGTTGCGGTGTTGTTTATAAGCGCCACGAAACATTGATTCCAATATCATTCAGTAATTGCATCTTCTTCAATTAACAAATAAACCATTTAGAAATTTAATCTCAATTGAGCCAAAAATGAGATTTTTTATTGTAAGTTTTTCCAAAAAGTAGTGTGCCTTCCTTACAGAAATATTCTGTTCGAAAACCTCGTTAAATTATTGTTTC
>JAHZNA010003922.1:0-23871 GCA_027743935.1 Sinodicranocentrus sp. ZH6 | reverse complement strand
AAGAAATGGACATAGGACCTCGGCATTTTTCAACCAATGGATCCTGAAGCTTGTGAATAGGTGTAATAAGTGCATAAGACGTAGGGGTAATAGGCTGTAAAAATTGGGGTAAAAATGTTGAACTATATCGAAATGAGAGCTCGGTAAACGTACCACCAAACATGATAATATTTATAATAATAATTAGATACTACACTTTTAGGACATATATGTAACAGTGGGCGAGTAAAATGTTGATTAACCAATTTATAATTTTAAAGAGCATAAAATTTGCTACCGTGTACATATTTAACTGGAGAAAGTTTCGTTGGACAAAAATGCATGAATACTGATACCAAACTTATTCGACCTTTATCGAAGGCTTTAACTATGAATTTATGGAAATCAAAAAGTTTAAATGGGCTTTTGTGCATTCACCCAGCAAATACGTATGAACGGAACTAGCTTGTATATCGTTTCCAAAAATTTAGGTAGTGCATTTATGATTTTCATACTTTTTATTTTCATAATTATTCTTAAAAATTCACTTTTTGTCAGTATGCACATAATACATATTAAACCGTCCTCAATAGATTTTTCACGATTGAAGTACATTAAGAGTTAAAAGTTATTTTAAATTATCATATCCATCACATTTATTTGGAAATTCGGTTCACTACAACATAATTTGGTATCTTTGAGTTAAAATCGTGTACAAATTGATAAAAATATCAACACTTAGTTAATTTTAAACAGCAAAAACGTTATAAACGTCATCTATCACCTTCAAGGAAAATGCGATTTTTTCCGAATACGAAATAATTTTTCTTGTTGTAAATTTATATTCTTGAACTTCTGAAATTAAATATTACAAATGCACTTTCATTATTTTGACACTGGGAAAACAAATATTTGGTCATGAACTTTTATTGACTGCATTTGACTATAATAATATTTTTCATGGGTCTCCCAATAAATTTTTACTACGATGTAAAAATTAGTTATTCAACGTTGGGTATTTAAAGCAGAAAACTTGCCCAAAACATTGATCGCTAGAAAATGTTGCTTAACTACATTTGTTTGTGACCAAAGACAATGTTGTTGGACATAGTAAAAACTATAAATAAAAATATCTAAAGGCTGCAATTTAACCTTGCAATTGTTATTTACTGATTTCACCTTTGAACATCTCATGATCATTAACACAATTAGCATTAATGCTTTGTATACAATTTGTAAAAGCATTAACTACAGCAGAAATATTTCAACCAAAAATGTATGCATAACCAAATAACAACTGAATCCATGCATAATTTATCCATACTTATGTTGCATTTGAAAAACATTCTATGGACACAATTATCAATAAGAAAGAAAGCAGTTTTCGCATGCCATGCCAAATATGCTGCTTGTCGGCCACAATTATTCAGCTTGTCCTAGAACGGCACCTGCAATATCTTACTGAACTCGTAGTGAACTAGTAGTACTGTGAAAGCACAAACAGTTTTATCTGCACGGTGGCGTCGTCGTTCCATGTGCAAAAAAATAGCACGCAGTGTGAGCTACGTAAATTTGCCATTGCGTATAGTTGATATTACAAACCAAGAAAAAGTACTGTGTTATTGAACAAAATCCACATTGAAAAATCATGATACGAAAGGATATCATTTCATATTTAATATAAAACATATTTATTGCTATATGAATCTTGAACTTGAATATGTTATAGGTAAGCAGGTAGGGTCTGCGTTAAAAAGGAAAGAAAGGTAAGTAGAAAGGAATACAAAAGAATTCTTCATATAGGAAAGCTGTGCGCTTGTACTCTGCTAGTTCGTATCATTCGAGATTCGAGAAACGAGACCAGTTAAGTCAGCAGAAGAGCAGTCAACAGCATTTGACCCCTTAGTCTTGAGACCTTGTTAAAATTTTCGCCGTGTGGCATGAATATTACCTGTCTGACTTACATTTTTCCTTCTGGCTCATTATCCTCATTCGACAGAAGTCGCACTGAAAATGAAGGCAAACGCAGCACATACCTATGTACATAATGCTGTGAGCATCCGTAGCGAGTCTGCACAATATATTCCCTGTATTACTCATACTCCCAATCTCATTTACTCGATGTGCTACAAGTTAAGGCGAAGCAGTGTCCTCCTCAGTCGGTCTCATAAAACTACAGCAGAGGAGTAACATAAGCCTAGCAGCTCATCCTGTATGTCGTCCATGTGGTTTAGTTTCAAACTATTTAATTTTTGCATTTTGTTTGGCTTTTCATCCCAAGAGGAAGTTTGACTTACCCATGCTGTCAAATACAGGGTGCTCATATTCGTAATATTTTTAAGCCAGAGTCACTAACCACGCCCAAGATAAACCTTGTTTTATTACTTGTTCTTAAAAACTGGGAAACTGAGGGGTTGGCTTGTGCATAACTAAAAAAAACTGATTCCCATAACTAAAATTACGAATTAGGTGACGACTTAATGAATCATTTGGTAAGCTACTGGCATTTTTTACTAAGGTTAAAACTGCAAAAACAAAACAAATCCAAAACTGTCCCATTTAGTACGCAAGTTAGTATTTGTCAGAAAGATTTTTTTATTCTTTTATCAATCAAATGTATGAATTGGGTATTTTTTTTAAAAAAAGAAACACACAAACTTAATTCGCTCAACAGTAACGAGCTTATGAATTTTTCATTAATACTCAAATATGAATTATGACACATTATCAAGAGGGATGCTCCCCAGACTGAAATACTTACGAAGGGTTTTGGTACGCCATATATCCATGTATTGAGCTCAATACATTTCGCATCCATGTAATATAGTTTTACTCATTGCACAAAAGATCTACGACACGGCTCTTATTAGTAGATCATCTTTGTCATATAGTCATAAAAAGACTGTGATCTCGAATTCAAACTCGTTGTGTATTTGTCCCCTCTGCATGGTGTGCATTTCCCTGTTATTTTATTGCGAAGAGTTTTCGCCGGAGCATTAGCAAAAACCACTTCTCTGCTTTGAAAGAGGGCCATATATGTTATATGACATAAGTAGCTCTCTAGAATGTGCATATGCACACCTATCCATATATACATGTAAGTTTTGGTACACAGATGAACCCAGAGTCGACACCAATTTGATCTGCAAACAGGAACTATCGAAAAACAGTCTGCAGAGCTCCACTCACCAATATCCTTCACATTCATTGAATTGAATTAAATGGAGATAACATCATCAGCAAAGAGCCGCACAGCTTCAGCATCATCATCATCATTACCAAACAGAAGAAGAAGCACTTCCACATAAACACGCAGTGTGTTTTGTTAACTCATTGCAGAAACGCACATGCTTGCATGCTGATCACATGAAATAACTAAAGACTCCTCTACAAAACTTTAACAGAGGAGTAGTATGCGTGGTGCATTATCATCAGTCGTCTTTTTCCGCTTGTTACTGTGACTGCATTTTGCACGGGTTAGCTGCCAACGCCAAGTCTTCTTCATTTGACTTGAAACTTTGACTCAAAAACTTCGAAATACGCACTCAACGCGGATTTCATAACAAATGTGCCTATTTTTTTTCCTTTAAATTTTTAAGCTTCAGTGTTTTCATCTGCCAAAAAAGTTTAATTTTTTGAAGCCATAAATATCAATTTTACCCAAGGATGGAATAGATTGTGTGAAAAATAAAAAGTGTGAATTTAGTTATAATTATTGCTCACAGCGAGTGTTTGACATACTTGTCGTGTTTCATTTGTTATCAATATATTACCCGGATTAGTGCAAAAGTTTATTGTTGTCAGCGTTTTTATTGAATTGGATATTTGAGTCGGTTTGTCCTGGAATTGAGGTAATGAGATATTTCAAATGTTTTATAATTGGATTTCACAAATAGATCAACGCGAGTATAGAATGTTTGCACACTTTTGTGGCGAGTATATTGGATTTGTTTTATGCATGCAACAGTTTTGTTCCCTTCTTGTTGAGTTCTTGTGACATCAACAGAGTGCAAAGTAAATTGAGTGTGATACTTCCAGTCACACACAGTCCGTCAGCCGAAGCTTCATGCATGCTTTGCGAATTCAGACGATAAAAAAACAAAAAGGCAATGTGGTAGAATTTGTGGTCGGATATTTATAAAAGCGAATTTGAATTCACATTAAAAATCATCGGAAAGGTTATAATGCTGTAGCATTTTATGTGTTGATAAAATTTGTCAACTGCTCAGGAGCTTAGATTACTTAAACATTCCGAGTCTGCTGATGTGTGTGTTCCAATGAATTGTTAGTCGGCATTTATCTGTCAGAGTGTTAACCTTTTGTGTTTGATTGAACTACGCAGCTCATATTTGTTTATTAAACGAGCCTACATTCAGGATAAGAAATGGTTATGTGGATGAGACCATGAACTTCTATATATACGCTTTATTAACGCTAAGGATATATATGCGTTTCAAAAATTGATTTAAAAATTACATGTGGATCTCAATCTCACAAGTCACTTACCTTTTACCTGATATGTATTTATCAAATATTTACATAAATAATATTCTTACTTTACTTTGTTGTCCATGCTTCACTACACCTATTGCTTTTAGCATTTGTATGAAAAATTAAAAGCATATTTGTAAGCGAGACACAAAATATTAAATAAAATAAAGGTGATCATGTACACATCCCAGTCATTCAACATCAGACAGAAAACATTTCAGCATACAGTATCAGTACAGAACCTAAATTTCGGGTTTTCCTTTAGAAAATGAACATTCATATACAGAGCTCATGCGTCAAACATAATATAATACACAAATTAAAAATATGTATTCCCAGCCCATCTCCGTAAGCCAAGCAAGGGTGTGAGTCGAGTGTGTGGTGTGACCCAGAAACAAAAGCCATCTTCGTTTTGTAAAGTTCAATCAGGACGACGTCCTATTTCGTTCTTCTCTACTTCAAGCAGACTACTACGAATCATCGTACGTTGTAGTTGTGATGCATATGAAGCTAAAATTATATGTATAAGCAAATTTTTTGAACTTGTATGCAATTTCTTGAATTCCATTAGTTGTCAGTCTTAAGTCATAAATAATTGAGTACAATTTTCTGAGACGCTCAAGCTAGTAATGTCCGTTCTACAAATTTCAACCGCTTGAAGATTGTTAAGGTACAGGATCATGGCGCCGCTGACGGCATTTTTATCTAGAAATAGATATTACTGCAGTATTAAATTATTGTCTTAAAAAATGTTTTTGTACGTATTACATAGTTCATTCATATGTCTTTCCTGGGAATGACAAAACAAGTAATAAAAAAAACTTGTGCCTTTTTGGGACAAAATGTTAATTTTACGCTTTTCATTCAGGGCATTATTGGTCATGCAATTAAAGCTATGAGGTCATATCTAATTCAAGAAAATTTAAGGAGTAACTTAAAATCGGAGCATGCGACACTTGCTTATGTGTATCACTCCACGATCGGCTAAAATTTACCAACAATGGGATTTTGAAGTCAAATGTAGTTTAGAGTGCGATAGGTTGGGTAGATGACAAGAAGAGTTGTTGGTTGGCAAAAAAGTATATCACAAAAAGACGTCAGTTACAGCAAACTAATGTAGGCTACAATTACAAAGTTGTGTTGGCGGAGCAGTTGTGGTTGTAGCCAGTATACAAGGCATATTATCATTATTCTCTTTTTTCAGTGTTCCTTCATAAAAGAGTGTAGTGCACTGTTTTTCTGGCACATCAACATCAGGATGCTTGTCCGCAAATGGTGAAGGTCGAATCCGGTTTCAAGTGTAATACATACACACATTGCAATATTGTTTCGTTGCTAGAATGTAGTTCATCTGCAATGAATATGAACTGAAATGGCTAGGTCTTTAACCCCAAGTTAAGTTACTACTTCGACTTGTTTTTCTCACTCCTACATTCAACATCCATTTCATCCAAAGGCATTACGATTCATCCCACTAATGCAGCAGGGAGAGGGTTGTGTCATAGTGATCTCAATATAAATATGAAGCATGCAATTATATTATACATACTTTCAACCTTTCTCGCTCATTTTCGAAATTTGCTACTAAAGCCATGCATTCTGATTAAATCATGATTTGGAAAACTATGCATTATTGTTGAATTCTTAGGCCTTTTGTGATAGTGGATCCAGGAAAGGACAATGAATATTTGATACTTTTATTTTACTCAAACAAAATTATCTAACAAATCCGCTATCTTCGATTCATTTCATTCAAAAACCTACTTGAGCAGATGAGTGAACAAGATTGTAGATTTATCATAGGCTGGCGATGTCGTCTAGCAGGACTAATCCTTAAATATGGTTTCTGTTGAAAAATTCATATTAAGTTCACAGTACAAAAAACGAGGGCAGTAGAAAAGAGGAATCGTAAAAGCGACTGTAAGTTTTGATAGGTGATAATTGTGGCGAGTTGTATATACTTAAATAGCTTAAGACACTCTGCAAGACACAACGCTGCAGCGCAACTCATCTCTGGGTGCATTTGGTGGAAGCAAAAGTAGACACAAGAAATGAAAAGAAAGGAGTTGAGAGCTGCGTGCGATGGTGGTAGATTATATGATTCCTGTATTTGTGCGAAGTTGAAGTGCTCATTTTTAGGAGATTCAAGATTCCATCATCACATCATCCTCCCCACTCACAACTATCAACTATGGTACTAGCGCAGACTCATTATTATGCATTTTTCTCGCAAAAGGCATAATATATGGCATATTTGCTTCCTAGCTCTATAGCTCATTGAAAGTAGCATGCTAAACTTAAGCTAGTTTTTTGTCTGCTCTTTCGTAAAATGGTATTATAGAGCAGTCAATGCTCTTTTGCGAACAACAATGAATACGATTATGATGATAATGAGGATGCGCTGGTGCCTCTTTTCGCATACCTGTGTATTATTAGGGGCATTAGCACATCTGCTCAGGTTCAAAGTCTTCAATAAGGAACAAACGAAAGAAGGATAGCGACAGGCAACGCTAATGTTTACTTCAAACTAGGTACATTCACAGGATGACTGACTGACTGACTGGCCCAGTAAAATAGAGCGGTTGTGGTGATAGTTGAAGTAGTAGCTAGCTATGAAGCATGTTTTACTTTGCATCTGTGTTGCCTTCAAGTTGCGAAGTTGATCCCACTTTTTCAATGCAACAAGGCTCGACAACTAGCACCACAGCGTCGTGCCATGAAAAATTCATATCGTAGTGGTACACTGCAAGTTCTCTTTCTCGTATTGTGAAGAAGCGTCCGCATGAAAAATCCGCGTATAGTAGCAATGAAAATTAAGCTCTTTTGCTGTACCAGCGTCTGCATAATATTGTTGCACACTTTTGAAAACATGATTCAAGAACAAACGCGTTTGGGAGTATATCGCTGCAAATTGGGGCCTCAACAAACAGCGTATGCGCGTTTTATTTTGCTTGCACTAGTTGCATGTTGCATCTGTCGAACAAAAAGTCAGAAACCACACTTTTCTCTTTGAAACATTTTTTTGCAGAGACAAACGCCACGCTCTTAGTTGGGCAGTGAGTTACAAGTGTCACACCCACGAGAAATTTGGATACCCCATAGAGGAAATGGATATTCCAGGAAATTAATAAGAGCATCTCACAAGGGCCAAAATCTCATAGACCTTTCACCTTCGGAGAAGGTTGGATGAGGTCGTGGCGGATGTCAAATACAAAGGAATCTATCGCGTCATGACAGCTGTGGGTTGTGTAAAAGAAATGGAAGTTCAAATCCAACATGGAAGTGTAGGCGAGCCTGGCTCTGCATTATCTTTGGTTAGAAGAAACTCAGGGACTTCGACGACAATTCATGTCATAGGAAGTAGTGGCTCCACTGGAGATGAGTCGAGTGGAGAAGAACCACCAACACCAAGCAATACTTACTCAGTGCCACCCAAGAAAAATCGATTGAAGGAGTCACTAAACAATAATTTGTCATCTGCTTCCGCCTCATCCTTAGTAGCGCTGATACGAGGAGCTTCTAAAGATATCATTCATACGGACGATCCAAGTCAGGATGAGGATGACTCAGGGCCGTCAGCAAAGGATGGTGGCGTTTCCACTTCTCTTACATCTGGAGAGGTTAGACCTGCTCTATCCTGTGTTTATCACCTATTTTCCAGTGAAGTTTTACGTTTGTGATAACGTTTGATTCATTATTGGTTAAATATATATTTAACCCAGAATTCAGACACGGACATGGGAGCTGAGGATGAACATCTTGGAATTAACGGGAAATCCGATGATGGCAGCAAAAAGCTATTCGAATGCGATGTGTGCAACATGAAATTTTCAAATGGGGCTAACATGAGAAGGCATCGCATGCGACATACTGGCGTGAAACCGTATGAGTGCCGAATTTGTCAAAAAAGGTTATCCTTACACTTCCTGATTTTTACATTTAGAGATCAAACATAAGTTGTGGAAAATAGTGGTGCTAAGGATTTCTAATAATATTATCGACTTGAATGGATTATATTCCTCTGTAGTTGTGTATCAACTTAGTACTTGAAACAATAATTTAGTGATTGAGGAGCAATACATAGAAACTAACAAATGGATAATTATTTAAATGCATGGAATGAGATGTTTTTGGAAGGCAAAGCGTTTCATGAAACACATCATTAATTAAAAAAATTATACATTGATTTAATTAATTTTGATACATTTGGGGTAGAATTAGTAGAGCACTCTCAAGTTGTATATTATGAAAACAGAAATCCGTAAATTAAAAATAGTCGCATTTTGATATCTTCTATAAATAAGCTTTGACTGTAAATGCCTTCCACCATACTTCTATCTGTCCGCGTTTAAATGTGGAATGTATGTATTTCAATTGTAGATTTTTCAGGAAAGATCATCTTGCCGAGCATATGGCTACACACTCGAAACTTTTACCGTTTCGATGTCCAATTTGTAATAAAGTAAGTTCAGTCGGCAAAGGTTTTGTTACATGAGTAATAAACATGCTGTTGGTGGGATTTCAATCATTAATTTTCTTGTTTTAGGGATTTCAACGCCAAATAGCTATGAGAGCTCACTTTCAAAATGAGCATGTTGGGGGCTCCCACGACATGGTCAAAGCTTGTCCACTTTGCTCTTACAAAGCTGGTACATAAAGTTATTTATCTATTCCGCAAAGTCGTAATAATTGTTTTGCATTTATCCTATTAGTATTAATTCTCCATGTTGAATAAAAATCAGGCTCAATGAAATCGTTGCGAGTGCACTTCTATTCGCGACACGGAATCGACTTGGACAACCCAATGCCTCACTCTTCTAGCCTTCTTTGTGGAAATGGCAGCTCAGCGGGATCTCCGAATCCATGTGGGACATCGAATGGAGAGTACAGTGAGCTAGCACAAGCTTTGGGATTTGAGGATAGAGAGAAGAGCACCGACTCGTCAATCATTCCATCGCATTTCTTAGTGCCACAAATAGAAATTTCGTCTAATTCCCCATACCCCCCTCATTTCTCCTTCAATGCCGACTCTAGCTACAGTTTTAATCAGGATGATAGAGGTAATATCAAATTGTTGTAAAGCATGGATTCAGAATGCATAATATATGCTAAAGGATTAGGAAATGCTAAATATTAATATCTCCCTACGACAGATCACAGAAGTCCTTCTCCGCCTCAGAATATTTCTCCACAATCAGACTCCAGTTCATCTAACTTACCATCTAGCACTGATTTACTTGTGGTGAAGAAGGAAATAATGGATGAGACTTCTCCAGAGCACTCAATCAATGGTGAAATGAAATCTAAAGATTCGTCGGATATGTGTGATGATATTCAGGATATGCCTGAAGATTTGTCCTCAAACAACAGCAGCTCCTGCAGGTATTCAAATTAGTTTTGTTTTGAATAATAAAGTGCAAAACTTTGAGCAGCAAAATATTTATGTGCAAAATATCTCTGTACTATAGATCCCATAGTCCAAAATGCAGTTCATCATCCTTGTTAAAAGTCTCCCCATTAAAGTCACTCCTACGAGAAGAGTGGAGATCTAAGGAAACATCTCAAGGTAACGAAAGAAACGGTACCACAACGTCATCACGAGAAAGAAGCGATTCGAGTTCAGGCCATTCAAGCAATAGCAATTTCCATACACAGGTATGTAATTCTAAGTTCCGATTAATACTATTTTGAAGAAAAATACACGTAATTGCTTACAATCATTTCATGATTGATTTTATTTAAAAACACGATTTTTTAGGCTTATGACGGCGAGGCAATTACTTCTTCTAATGGTCCGGAGAATGGAGCACATTCCATGTATGGTCGTCGTGGAACGACATTTCCAACTCCATTGCATCAATGCGTGTATTGTGGAATCATTTTCCCGGATAAAACTTTATACTTTCTCCACAAAGGGTGCCATTCCGAATCTAATCCATGGCGTTGCAATATTTGTGGTGAGTCTTGTTCCAATGTCTACGACTTCAATTCTCATTTGTTGAGTAAATCCCACCAATAAACAAGTTGTTATCAACAAGTTTTTTTAAAAAATAATTAATGCAATTCCAAATTCTGTTTCATTCTATACTTCAAAAAGTGTCTTTCTAATGTAAGTTTAGAAAACAACGCCATAAATCTACTCCGTAATAAGTAAGATATACTAGTAGGTCCAAATAGGATCAACTCACTCTTCAGTTAAGCAAAGCCAAAATCCCGTAACTTAACATGTAACCCAAATCCAGAAAGGTTAACCGTGAAATGCCGACGCGTACTACTGTATATGTACTTTTTGAAAAGTTTTTCTGACAGGGGTGAATTCGTTTCCAACTGGTTTTTCACAAGTTGGTTGTTTCACCTCAAAATGACTTGGCTATTTAAGTAACAACAGTGACAGATTTATCTTTGTAAATACTTACCTATGATATTTAACTACACAATACCTGTATACATACTTTCGACAACATTTTTACAGTAACATCAGTTGTTATTTTAGTTCAGGGAAATGAACGGGACAAATAGAATATTAACATATATCTGACAGCAACTATTGGGAAGGTTAACTATAATTTCACTTTCTAATGAGGACATATATTGACGAAAGATTATTTTTATACTCTATTGAGCAAAATGTTGATTAATGGAAACTGTTTGGTTTGTTTTCTGCTTTGTTAAATAAACAATAAAGGCAAATTACTTGAATATCTAGTTATTTGTGCAGATTTAATAAAGCTGTAAATTTTTTTCGAAATCATCCGCAACGATATATCACTTGAAGATGAGAAATTATAACGATATATCACTTGAAGATGATGGAAAGTAAAATAAAATAATGTGCTCTGATTATTATTGATACTGCACTGTCGTATTATTTATTACTTTGAGTGATGATGTGATGCAAATGGTCTTTTACCTAACGTATTACATAAAATTATAGCGATTATCATTAATATTGATGGAGTGCTTTATCACAAACATAGATAATGACACCGAATACAATCATTCAAGCGTTAATTACAAATACATTTAAATTTAACCCCTGATAAAATTCAGCAATGGTCAAAACTTCATTATGTATAGTTTGCACAATTTGCAAAGAAAGATCAGGTAAATGTCAACCCAATATTAGTAATTGTTGGAGATTTACGGCAGAAAGAAACTTGTTTTTTGTGCAGGTATATGGCAGTTGTACAATAACTACAATGTCTGAAGAAATAATTGACACCTGCAAGCGCTCAGAAGTTAATGAATTCTATAAAAACAGACCAAGAACCCCAACGGGAAGAACTTCACGAAATCCACATTTGGACGAGTTTTTATCAACACTCACAAATGGCTCGTTATCCAACTCTGTTCCAACGCTGGTATGTACAGGAAGCACATTTTTTGAAATAGTAGGCGCAGACAACGCTTGACACACTGCTACTACCAATCCAAAGATACGTCTCTCTTTCTTTCTTAATCATATCATTACATATTTGCATTGAGTGAATAACTACCATACCATTGGTTAGTAGGGTAAAATCTTTAGCTAAATTCCATAACCGAAAATGAGGTATACAAAGTTTTCTTGTAGCAATTAAGTTTTTAATACTACTGACCAACATGTGGGTTAGCGTTTTCTAAATAAATACGCAATTAAGGTGAGCAAATCTATATTAAACTTCGTCACAAATGAGTTTCACCATTAAAGTTTACTATACACATATAACAATAATAGAGAATTGATTTTGAACGTGTGGATCAAAGTAGTGTGAGGTGCGCTGATGCAGCTTGGGTTAAACTAATATTCAGCAACTTATAGTGAAAAATTGCTTAAACCGGCGTAATATCAATTAATACTTTTGTGAAACTGAACAATCTATAGTTCTTGATAAACAATAATACTAGCAATTGTAATTGCAATTGAACAACTTATAAACTCAGATGCATAAAGCTCAAAATCATGAGATGAGTTTTTTGTGTGTACACATATTGTACACGCTTACCAAGAATAACTGCAATAGATTACAACACATACATATAGTATTTGTACAATCGTTATGAACACAAACTTCTATAATGTCTCAGCACTTTTTAAATATTTTTGCAACCAAAACTCCACGTAGCGTATAGGTAGGTTCTAGGTTGTAATATAGGCAGAAATTGGAGCACGACTGATATGGAAAAAATATTTAAAATGAACAAAGAATTCATTGTATGTATAAACACAATATCGGTAAATGATATTCACGTCAGTAAAAAAGCCCAACAACAACTTATCTCTTATATTGTAAGATACTTACAGCTTAAATAAACCAACAAAAGTTGGTGAGACCTATACACACCATTTATCATTAACCATTATTGCCGAAACATTGAGATTGACAAATTAAAGATTCGAAAATCCTAAGCATATTGTGAAGACATGGGAGACACTTATGGTACATGATAGTAGCTCGTGGATGAAGATTTCTTACTTACCACGCACACTCTGCCTTGCATTAAATTATTTGAAGCCACAACAGCCAGCTACAATACACCTTTTGAACAACTCATTACAAGAACACAATGAATAAACCGTAATGTTGCATAATATACACATAAACACTAGATTGCTACTATAATTACTATCTGCGTCTGTTACGTAGAATTCTCGAGTGGATATTTGCCATTTATACTTGACTGCGTCCTTAAGTGTTTTACAATATGTGACGTATTTGCGCTGTCACGTATCTCAGGTAACAGTATCCCCTAGCCCAGTGTTTATATTGGACGAGGTGCATGGAGACCCTCTACATCGGGCCCTATGTATGGCCAATGATCAGCATTAACCGGGCCCCAGTCATGCAGACCGTTTGTTAAGGAAGGACGATGAGTTAGACGGTGGGCGATACTAAATCCTCCGCTGCCCTCTAACTGGGTTAAAACTATTATTACTTGCCTAATGTAAACAAAAGATTCTCATTAGTTCTTCATAGTTTTTTTTAAATAAATTGATTCATTATTATTTGAACCTTTATGTACCTCGAGGGTATGGTGCATCTCCTCCTAAACACAAATTTTAGAAATTAATCTTGCACTAATGAATTTTCCAACTAAAATAAACAAACAAACTGTAACAAAGTTTTACCACTATGCCAATGGTTGAACGCTAAGGGAACGGCAAGATAGAAACCAGGCTCAATCATTTTGTGACAGCCGACAAAACCCCGAACTTGCCTTTTCGAATGCTCGACCAGTCGTCCCAGCACCAGCTTCTGGGAATCACTTTGACTAGTCTCTAAGCCCCGGAAAAGAACAACGCAAAGATCCAGTTGCGAACGCTGAGACTTTTCCGAATTTCTGTTAAGCACAATACCATCAAATAAGTTTCCATTCACAAATTGTTGATTTTTGTATTGAAGCAATATGACTTATGACTAACCTGTGCCCTTCTTGGAACAATGATATTTCAATTTCAGTGGCTTCCATTACAGTAATAAGTATACACGATAAATGCTGCAAATCTGCTGATGGAGGAAGCGTTCCTTGTAATCTCCTCTCATGCCATAATGAACGTACTTTGCATACATCTATGCAGTCAAAATACCTGTAAGATTCGAAAAAAAACAAACAAATTATTACAATGTTTAAGGTCAACGAAAAATGACGACAGTTCTGTTCTAGACTAATCAATCTTATACTTATTTACTTACTTCAACATGTCATCAAATGATATCCAAAATACACCATCGTCTGCACCCTTAGGCATTAGCTTTTCGCGTAATTCTGTGGACCACGTATTCGACCCGTCACTCCAATCTCCTTTCCAGCTATAACGACCCCAAGGATTTCTCAAACGAAGAAGCCTAAAACATTTAAACCATAAATTGTTTTTATCAACGATTACCATAAAATTTCTTATTTTAACTACGCACCTTAAACCGTTTGATCCGTCAACATTCAAAACGGAGTATGCATGACGAGGACGAAGCCCTTTCTCTTTATACTCGTCTTCGTCTACTTTCATGTTACCGCCTCCACACGAAGCACCCATTAGAAACCCAGCAGCATGGCACGACAGCAGTTGTGCCCATACTAAATCTCGGTCAAGCTCTTCATCGGCGCCACTCTACATCATAAATGTAACATATTATGTGTTTTTAAACACAAACATTAAGATATTTATCTCTGCAAATTACCTGTAGTGGAATACTTTCACATGGATTCCCTGTTAAGGTAGCAAGTCCTTCAATTGCACGTCCAGAAACTAAAGCTTCGTAACATCCGTGAATCTTAGCAACAGCCTTTTCAATCAGAGGTACCCACAACTGCCTGCGCTTTGCCTGAATTTCAACATGAAAAAAATATAAAAAATCAATTGACATGTTTACTAGTTTGTACAAACGCCTGTCTAGTTGCACACTTCCACATACGGGGATACTAATTTATTTATTTTTATTTCTTTATTACATACAAGGAGAGCCCTTTGGTAAGGTAAATACATATACTATGGGGAAAATACATCTACACGTTTGCAGATATCATTTTGCTGATTCGATTTTTGTTGCATTTATGCTGCATTATAAAAAGGCCCATGCCCACTAATTCTTTCAATACCTGAGAGTATACAAGCCGTTTTCTTCTATCACAGGGAAGCAGATCGTCAACAATCACGGTAGTCCACGATCCATCCTTACAAAGTCTTATCATGTACGCTCCAACGTCTGAAATCTCTCGTATAACTAAAATCTTTTCCACTAACTCCTTCCTTTCAGCGATGACAGCCAGAGCACTCAAAAGCCAGCAATTCCC
The DNA here is from genome assembly GCA_027743935.1 of Sinodicranocentrus sp. ZH6. NCBI lineage: Eukaryota > Metazoa > Arthropoda > Collembola > Entomobryomorpha > Entomobryidae > Sinodicranocentrus > Sinodicranocentrus sp. ZH6. The sequence continues at coordinate 8,628 of JAHZNA010003922.1, read as the reverse complement.
TAATACACCTAAATAACATAAAAATTATCGTAAAAATGGTAGCGATGATTTAATTATAAAGCAATGCAAAATTGTAATTACCTTGAGAAATATCCGATGGCAATGGAGTTCGAAAAACACCCCATGATACGTTTTCACTACCTTGTTCAGTAATTATATCTTTAGGTCTTAACCATTGCGTGACTAAGTCTGCTTTAATGACTTTGGGGTTGTAGTACAAGGATTTGGGTGCCGGTGGAAATGAATCATCAACGAACAGGTCACCAAATTTTATACAATATGCAATTATATCTTGGTACTTTTGTTTAGTTCCTTTCTTCATCGGCATCAATGCAGTCGTCTTAGGCATAGATGAGGATCCATCCATCCGTTTGCCTTGACACATTTCGCAAACACTTGACTTCATAGGGTTTTTGAAAGTACAACGAGTGCATGACCATTTCTTCTTTAAGTAGCCGTTCATACCCTACAATAAAATTATGAAGCAAAATTACAGATTAAATTACAATGTTGATGATGACAATTACAACAGAACGATTTTCCCATTTTTAATCTTACCCCTTGTTCATTATTTTTATCCCAACGACAGGCTTGACAGTTGTAAAGATATAGTGGGTTCTGAAGAGTGCAAACAGGACACGTCCAATACTCTGTAATAGCTACAGATCTAGGACGCTCCGGCTTTTTTTTAAATTTTGTTCTAGATGGCTTGCATACATTGCTATTCACCTCAATTACTTTAGATGTGCCACAAGCTTCGCAAAGATTTCCAAGGGCATTTTCAAGCGTACATTTTTTGCAAATCCAGGAGTTCTGAGCACGAGCAAGCTGCTGAAGTTCCTTGTCCAATTCCAGCATATCTGTTGATGGTAGCGAAGCTCTCCTACCGTTGTAATATTCCATTTTCTTTTCAGTCTGAGTATCCGCGCAGGGACTTTTCACATCCTCCATATTTGAATAGCTTGATTCCGATGATAGTTGAATCTTATCTGGAGAAATTCTGCTTGAACAGGTCTGGGGTTCCGTAGTAAATATTTCTTTACTTGGTCTGTTGGGACTGGACTCTGTACTGTTGTTAGACTGAACACTGATCAATGGATAAGATTTGCTTGTTTCCAAATTTGCAAATATTTGTGACTTTGAATCCGGAGATGTAACGCCCGTATCGGGGTAGGGGTCGAAATCTCTCCTCCGTACACTTCTCGCTGAGGTGTAATCCCCTTTTCTGTCATTTCCTTCCCGTCGTGAATTAAGTTCGGTGGGTGTCTCCCAATCTGGATCAACTTCAACAACCTTCGATAGATCTGTTGACAATGTTGGAGAAAGCATATTCTCCACAATTTCATTTGAGATGTTTTCTGACAAGCAAGATGAGTCTGTGTTAATTGCATTATGCGGTGATGGCAAATCATGCTGTGGACGTGTTGACATTGGTGAACTTTTGCTGCACTTCAGTGGTTCAATTTTTGCAGGCTCATGTTCCATGAATATATTGGATGACATAACGCCCATACTCGATTTATCTGACACCTCTTGACTCAAAAAGGATTCAAATTCTTCAGACCTGCTAGTTAACTTACTTCTATTTGCGAAATTTTTCAAAGAATAAGGGCACTTCAGACTTCTGATTGTGGCGTCCCGAGGTTCACGGCATGGCGAATTTGCCTTAGAGTTCGACGTCGACAATGCTCTCACAAAAGGTTCACCATCGTTGAAAGATTTATGAAGAGACGTTGACAGATTTAAGTTAGGTCTGACAGGATTGTAAGCGAATATGCTTGAATCAGTGGCTGATCGAGTAAGTGTGACTTTGCCAGTAGAACGTTTGTGGCTAACGGTTTTTGATTCCCGTGGCAGTGTATTAAGACTAGAAATACATGTATCATTTTGTTCTAATGCTTCGTTTGTATGTGAGCGAATTATGAGATCATTGGGTTTTCTTGCGACAACATGTTGACCTTGGGATGGAAACCCTTCTTCTGAACTTGAAGTTGCAATAGAAATGGCATTACTTGATAACTCCATCTTGATATCTGTTTTCGCAGAACTTTGCTGGAAGGTATCTTCCACGCTATCCTGATTTTCTTTGCTATTATTGTCTTTTGACCTTTCTTCTGACAATTTGGTTTCTTTGAAACGACATGTGGGATAAGTGTCATTATCATCTTGAGAGCTTGTACGTGAGATCCTGAATGCTGGGGTTGAATCTGTCACCACATTTTCATGCGTCGTGCTGCATAAAATCAAAAGTCAGAGTGAGATCTACTAGCTTTAAATATCTACTTATGAAGTCATATATAACCATCTAAGCAATGAAGCAATTAGACAGATCCTGAAACAACTGAACAAAGGCTGATTTTATAACGATACGAGTTGAATCTTGAAATTGAAATTGCCGAGTTTATTTAGGGGACAAAAATCTAACATGGTTACACGTTGTGTTACGATGTATTACGATGAATGTCTTGTAATGCTTTCAAGCATAGTTTGTTTAATAATGCATACCATACTCAAATGTCCATTTTATATGCATAACTGCTGAATATGGATTCTTTTTCGAGTTTATTGACATACTAAATAGTTCAATTCTAAATCACACAATACTTGAGTTCCAAAACTAATGGTAAATATGCAGTAGGATGTGCATCACTTTCTCAAAAAATAACGTAATCTCATCATACATCACACCTAATGCTTTTTTAATCAAATCTTAGTTCTCACTTCTCATTCCGCGTGCTTTTTAGCATCAATCCATTTGTAGCTCGAGCGTACATTAAGCGGTTAAGACCATTTAGCAAAGAATTGATTAATACAGTGACAAACGAATAATATGTACATTTCAATAATCCATTACCATTCTGTGATCTGTGGCTCTTCCAGGTGACATTCAAACGACGCTGATTGTTGGTTTCCACTTTGAAAAGACTTTTTGTCCCCAAATTCTAAGCTCTTTTGTTGGCGCAGGCCAGTCCCCGTTGTATAGGGATCCTGATCCTGCCCTTTGGGTAGCGTTCTTTGTTTTCCACATTCAGAGCAGTTCGACACTTCAGTCGGATTGATATGTTTACACTGGGAACAGTGCCACTGCAAAACTGAAGCGATCGACCCCATGCAATTCTTTGAACTTTATGCAAGTGATTTCAATTTCTTTGAACTTTTATTACATTCACCATTTTCCTTTCAATCCGAAGAAAACACAGGCTAGAAAAACCAATAGTTATTGAAAGCCATCAGATTTTCTTGCCTTGTAGTTTATTCTTAGCATGTGATCATTAAAAATTTGCACATATTTTTATTGTATTTCACAACCAGAATTTGGGAACGTCAGGATCCACCAGACAATCAGTCAAGCATTCCTCATCGCACAAGCACAAAACACATTTACTCGCATAATTTTATTCCCTGATTGAAAATGCAAGGATATCGAATCAAATAATGATATGATTGATGGTTATGAAAAGTCCATCATTTGTAGATACACTGGAATTACACTCAACTATACTGAAGGACCTTTTTGAAAGTGAATGAGCTCCTTTTCTTGTCCTCCTTGAATTCAAAATGATATCAACATTTTCTAGCAGTTATCTTTCAAAATGGCTAATCTTAACGTTGTCATTTTGTCTACTATTAAATCTCCTTTAAAAATCTTCAATTTTCTTACAATATATCAATATTACAAGATTTTATATAGAGAGATTACTGAAAAACAGTGGGTAGCGTTTGGTTCTTATATTTCTAAAATTCTAAAATGCATACTTGACTTTTTTCCATAAAGTTCTATTGAGTTTATTTACATATTTGTTTTTGTTGTGATTTATGGTTGCTGTAGTGCTTATTCCCATAGATCAATCGAAAAGAGGTAAAAAAACAAGATTCAAGATGTATCTTATGTTCCACAACCTTTCGTCAGAGGAGATAAAGTGGTGCAAGAAACTACTGGACGAACTTTTTTTTGAAACTTTTCTTTACAGTATTGTGGCCAGTGCCCAAAACTAAAAAACGAAACTAATGCTGAACTAGATGAATATTTTGTTGAGCAGAGCAGACGTGTGGTGATGTACAAACATTTGGTTTTCTTTTGTACTCCTCATCTTCCTATGTTTACGATTGAATTGGAACTGGACTGGTTGTTGCTTGATCTGTTTTCCTTCCTGCTGTCTTTGACTGTTTCTGTGTTCCTGCCTGGGTAGACGACTGTAATCTCCTATTCCGTCTACATTGGGAAATCGGAGGAAATCTAGCAATATTATAAGCTCAACTCTTAAACAGATGACGGCCGAGTCCGAGTCTGTGCAAACCAGATTTTAGATTGAGGTTGTAACCAAGGAACATACTCGTTTTTTAAGTACAACGGAAAAAAATTAAAAGGATTTGCAATGCTTAGCGTAGCCAGAGTCGTTTGAACCCAGTGACTGGAAAAATTAGCATATTAATTATTAGGTGGAAAGGGAGTGATGTTCTAATTTTTAATGTGATTAATGTCGCGTGCCCATATTCAATTGCGTAATGTTACATTCAACATTAAAAGCAGAGTTGTGGTTTCATGGGTACTTTTTTTAGAAGCTTGTTAATGTTAAGCATTAATACATGAATGATGAAACTATAATTACAACGGTGGACATGAACATTTGAACAGTCAAAGTTTGCTGGATATGTCAGATTAGCTTGGGTTGGATTTGGATAGTACTTACTTTATGTAGGTACGTGGGTTTTTCCTGGTAACCCTTTTTCGCTCGTATATTGCTTATTGCATGTATATTGCATACATGCATGTGTACATATGTATATACACATTTTTCTCATTTATAAAAATCCAAAGTAGCGCAGGTGTTACGCAGCTACATCTCATTATGCTGTATTCTGGATGGAGTTGAAGTGGAGTCTATGAAACTCGTCTCGAAGAAGAAAGGATGAGAATAGGGCTTTTTAGAATCCAAATCTACGCTTTTATAATAAAAATATACCTAGACGCAACTTTTGCACTAAGGATCGTGTAATATGCATAGCTACTGCAAACGGAGAAGGGTTCAAGGGGAGATTATCGTTTGTGTGGATCTCGCTTGCAATCAATTAACGATGCGATTACATACTAGAAATCAACTTTCCTTTGTCCAGTTATATTCGTGCTTGCCGGAGCAGGGTTTCATGAACCAGTTTAATATACGTGTTTGTTCATGGTTCGTAGAACTACACGCAAAGAAGATTCAGACTTAAGCCCAGTGTTTGAAAAATGTATTTTAAATTTTGCGTTACCTATAATATTGAACTTTTAATTCGAACGAAATTTATCACTTGATGCCTTTCCAGTTTAAAAGATTGACTTGTAATTGTAAACTTTAGCCAAGATTTGAAATAATTTATGAAGAAATAATTGCGAAAGAAATATCTATTTCGTGTTTTCAGATAGGAATACAATAATTCTCAAGGAAAATATCAAAGCCATATAATTATCGCTCTTTTGGGTCAAAATTTTGTAGACAATTATTGTAGGTAATGTTTTGCATTGCCTCCGCTTACATATATGGACGACGCAGCAAGTAAGACCTTAAAGTTCCAAGTAGGACGCAATAATTATAGGTGTGGTGTGTGACAGTTCGAGACGATGGCATTTATGGGAGGAACTCGGGGGCATCGTGAGACAATACCAATTGTGTGTGAAGTGACGCAATTTATAGATTCGAACACATGAATGACCTTTACCACCAGCAATATGCCTTTATTTTTTTGAAGGGGATCATTTCAATTGTATCGATAAACATTCATACTTGTAATTCATCTTCCACCCTAAATTCAAAACAATTGTTTGATTAATGAATAAATCGAAAAGCCAAGATACCTTAAGCGAATTCTTTAATTTGCAGATGTTTTTAGACATTGGGAAGAAAGCACGCTTTATTTTTAGTAATACCTTTGTTCGAGACTTTGACTTTAGCTAAGGTAAACATACATAAATAAAGGTATCAATGAATGCTAAATTCTTACTAGGATGTAGGAGGGAATAAAAAATAATATAATTGCAGGAGCAGGGAGACATTCATGTCTCAAAGAAGAAGAAGCAAAAAATCAAGCTCATGAGCGACAATTGGCTCAAGAAGCTGGATCTTGTGTAGCTTAGTAAGATGAATTGTAAATTTTTTCTCAGCGTCTGCTATACCAAGACGTTTTCCGACACAATGGTTAAGTCGATTAAATGCCAAATGCTTCCATTCCAAACAAAGCACCCAAGTAAGTTCTACCGGAGGTAAGCCCTATTTTACATTGGCAATCGCAATTGGAACGAATCACAAAGGAAAGAAGCAAATCCAAGTCCGCCCGCAGTTTTCTTTGTACATTGTAAACAAGTTTCCTTTGCACTGTAAGTTTTGGTAAATTGAAACATTCTTTTACCATATTTGTCATAACTACTTTGTTATCCTCGGAAAGGAGTTGAACAATAAATATTTCCACTTTCTTGCACACATCTGCTCTTTTTCCAACCCAACGAGTATGAAATATTAAGGAAAGCACATCCTGCAGCTGCTGTCATTCAAACTATGTAAGTGCGAAAGTGCATAAAAAGAAAACTGAATCTGCCAGGTCCACTGCTGAAAAAAACCCTGAGAATGAATGCACGTATGCACGTACTTAACTAGAGGTAAGTAGTTCAGACTGGCTTTTAATAAAGGCGAACTTCTTACATGTTTGAACTTGCAGCTAAAACTAATAAATAAAGTTAAAATATGAATGAGAAGGTGGTCATTAGTATATTCTTGAAATTTTTCTAACCTTGCCGTACACGAACAACTTCCATTTTTAATTTCAAGCCATGTATGTAAATAAACATCCAAGTTTCTTCTCTGGAACCGCCTTATATATACATTAGCTTGATTTATATGATTACTTTTACCAACGATGATGAGAACTACGATTCAGAATATTGGTGAAATCCAGAGAACTTGATTGAAAACATAAATAGACGCCATATTGACACCATCGTGATCATCTCTGGGTTTTGGGTTGTTCTTGGGTAATTTATATATCATTTAGCTCCTGGAAATTTCTAAACTTTCATCGAGGGTAGCATCAAATCGATATGTAATTTGAGTCCTGTTGCATATGCCATTAAATAATACATGAATGTGAATTATCTAACTGAGACATAACAAAAAGCAATTGAAGGTGAAATTTTATTTACGATAAAGGTGGTTTGGTTATTTTGCAGTGAATGTTGTGTTATTGTCTCCCTGTTTGCATATATATATTCATCAATTTTTCACTTCACGCACTACTAGGTGAAAGGAAACCTATTTATAATTAGGCTTAGGCAATAAACAGCATATAGCAGCACTGCGTAGTACAGTTTACTTCCGGAAGCAGGTGTTACTTCAAAGCAACGGGTGTTGTGAGCAAATTTCTTATGGTTGACATGACCTCAGTCGTATCCAGAAAAAACATCTGGAACTTCAAATTCAGTGTTATTTTAATTCACAGCTTACAGCCGAATCATGGGCAGCTGTTTTAGAAGTTAGTTGTCTGCTCGGTCCATCGTACTGAATAATCTTTTTTGTCTTGCTAAGCTGTTATTGCGGAAGCTGATAAGGGTTGTAACCGTATATTGTTTAAAAACGTACATAATTGTGATTTTTATGCACGTATTTTTAAAGAGCATTATTTATTTAAGAATATGTATCATTCAGCATACAAAAGAATACGGTTCGGGTACTTCCGGTATTATATCAAACTAAATTCTTTAAACCATGCAGCATAATTTTAAGCTTGGCACAAAGGTGAAAATTGAGGGGCACATATTTTAGACAGAAAACGAATTTGGCATTTTTGGCTACAAAAATTCTTAGAAATTTTTTCCAGAGTCACAAAATTCCTAGCATTATTATTTTGCATGTTAGTTATCCTCGTTTGGGTGTTTATATTCATCACAGGTCCCAACGCAACCTAGCTCCAAGTTGCAGATTCCTATATATGTTAAGTTAACTATAACAAATTATAACTAAATCTGACAGCTTCTTTTTGAGTTCTTATTTCCAAAAGTTGGCCTTCTAATAATGATGTAATGGTTTCCACAGTGTCATTTATTTCGTTAATGTCTCCTTTGGACTATGAAAGGGAAACTCCGTCGAACCCAAACACAGTATATGCAATCTAGAGATTTTTGGAAATTTAATTTGTGCAAAAAGAAAAGAATTCTAAAATATTCCTAATTCCCTCGTGCCGCGTGCCCATAAGTTAAGTACATGAGTAAAATGATGGTTTAACTTATATTTTTATTTAAATTATTTATAATCAATCAAGATTAGACACACATCGAAGACCCAGATTTTCCTTGTGAGAACTGCCTGAGTTATTACGAAAAATTTGCTCGATACATTAATTAGTTAAAATAAAATAAACTCTCCAATTACTAAAGCGAAATTAATACAAGCAAACATACAACAAATACATATAAAGCGGTTGGACTACCGATGTTGGGGTATGCGGCAGCTGCCGCACCAAAATTTACTACGGCAGCTACCGCGTTTTACTGCCTGCGACGTCCGCACTCAGCTGCCGCAATTGTGTGCGGCAGCTAACGCTATTTCGCCAATTTAGCCGGTGCGACATGTACCATGCTCGCCGAGTAACCCGCACAAC
>JAHZNA010003921.1:0-20398 GCA_027743935.1 Sinodicranocentrus sp. ZH6 | reverse complement strand
TGAGGGATGATGCGATGTACTATATGATGAGTGAATAAAAGATGAGGAGAAGTGTATTCTGGAAAAGCTAAAGAGCAACTGTATGTTGCATCGTTTATTTCAAGTTATTTATATGCATGGAAGAGCATGAAAGCATATAGAACTAAAGATGCTCATGAGAGCATGGCACATGAATATATCTGCAGGTAGGAAAGAGAGTTTTTCTTTCTCACATCCTCTCCAAAAACAATTTTCATACAATAATATATTAAATTAAGAAAATCATTGAAATATTAAATCAAATTCATACACAAATTCAAAATCAAATAATATTGAATAACAAAAACAAATTTTAATTAGTAATATATACTTAGATTTATGTCCTAGGACAATCAAAAGTAAACAGTAAATAATAAAATGGAATACATAAGTAAATTGTATCCTCTCCTAATCTACACAATATTTTTCTTTTAAGAACAAATAAAAGCTAATCACTTCTTACATACTACATAAAAGTCCCCGATGTGGACTGAACTGCATCTTGAGCAGTGTTAGTATTGGTATGTTCCGATGGTGCAGTATGGATGGCAATGACCTTGTTGTGCTTTATCTTCATGAACACATACACGATGAGAATTCCAAGGAGGATGAATCCCACCAGCATAGCCAAAAGAAGTCCCCAAAGCATTGATGAACTCTTGTCCTGATTATGGTTCACAGGCACAATCAAAAGTCCAGTTTTGTTTTCAGGTTTGAGGTACAGGTTCCCCCAGTCTACAGATGGCCTTAGATGCATATTGGCCTTCATGGACAACAATGGATCATAGGTTTCCTTATGATCAAGGTGGATCTGAGACGCAAAGAAATTAACATCATTAATTAAAAATTTTGCCGATAATGGTAAAGCAAAAACGTGATCAAGGCAGGCTAGCGTAAAGTTTCCAATTGTGATGTTGGATCCAGGACAGTACACATAGTACTGTTGATTCTGAACTTTGATTTGAACAAAGTCATGATCATCTCCGGGATATGAAGGTGCACAATGAATTGCCCCAAAGTATTTATTTTTCTGCAAAGCTGCGATTGGATGACATCCATTCTCAGGGTAGACCAGAATTTCATTATGTCTTGGTTCCTTCACGTTGATTCCATACACGCAGTCTGTGTGAGTTGACAAAACTGCATTCTTTGGTCCAGTGTACGTAACGGTACAAGTTTTTTCATTTGTTTTGGTCATTAATTTGAATGGATCAGGCTCCAGAAGTACTAAGTCCCGATTGATGATTGGAACAAGAAAATCGAGATAAATGAGAGTCTCGTCTTCGGATAATTCGCATTTTCCAGCTTTGGCAAATTTTAGTGGACACTCCTCTCCACATGGGAGGGTGAAATTAAAATAATCAAAGAGTGGTCCATATACATGACCATCTTTCCACTGTCGTCTTCCTTCTTTAAGAATGACATTTCCACTCACCAATTTACTTGTTATATACGAGATTGCGAAATTTGTAGAAACAGTTTTCCCCTTTAATTGGTCATGATCTTTCTGGTGTTTTTCAAGTATTCCAATGGTTTCATTGAATTGATTTCGCACTTCTGTTAGTAATTGTGATTTTTCAGCAAGCGATTTTTCCAACTCTTTAATGGAGCTGCGATGCAAATCAAGAGTTTTCTCCATTTCAGTTATTTTTCCTGTATTAATGCTGGCCATTGTAGTACCAGCTATTCCAAGTCCAGCAATTACAGCATGAACTCCAACGATTACTCCTATAACCACAAGAACAGGAAGTACTCGTTTGTTTCTTATGAGATTTCCTGAGGTATGATGACGAAGAGTAATTTCATCCCATTTCCTTATTGGACATAATTGTTCAACTTCAGATTTGAACATCTTTTGGTATATGTCATTACATTCCCTTATTGCATCGTCAACCAAGTCAGCGTGTAAGATATCCTGAGTGAGTAACTCACATGGATTCAAGAATTTTATTTTTATCTTGAAATCTACATAGCCTGTTGTGATGGGCACATCACTTTTTCTCCATAAAATTGGCACGGAATTATGCATAGGTAGACATGTAGCTGTTGTCAAAAACAAAAGTAGTATGAAAAGGAGTGGAGTGGAGAATAATCCTTTCTTTAAGGAGTTCGTGTTTCTTGTTTTGTTGTAGGTGTTGACGTTATCTCCAGAGTCGTTAATTTTATTGCTTGCCATTTCCACATCCTGTATGGCTTTCATTCCCATTTCTTCTTTGAGTTTAGAGTGCTTAACCTTAGCAAGCGGTTTAGTCAAGATATCTGCGATTTGCTCCTCGCTAGATATGTAGTCAACTTCAATCTCATTTTCCTTGATGAGATTCCGTATGAAATGATATTTTACATCTATATGTTTGGTTCTTTTGTGGAATTCTGGGTTTTTGGCCAACCTAATGGCGCTCTGATTGTCCACAAGTATTTTTGTTGGATTGTGTTGTGCATATCCCAATTCTTTCATGAAAGTACGAAGCCAAACTGCCTCCTTGGCGCCAGCACAAAGAGCGATATATTCTGCCTCACAGGATGAAAGTGTTACAATAGGCTGTTTGCTACTTTGCCATGAGATGAGTGCATTATTCATAAAAAATGCAATGCCAGAGATAGATTTTCTATCTACTTTGTCTGTCGCATAATCTGAGTCAGTAAAGCCATTAAGCTCCTTGATGGTGCTCGTTCCAGATGGGAAAAAGATACCAAGGTTATATGTTCCTTTCAAGTATCTTAATACTCTTTTCGCGCAGGTCCAATGTTCCTCATTAAAACAAGTTGTAAATTGCGATAGCTTTGAAACCGCAAAGGCTATATCTGGCCTTGTAGTACGTCCTATGAACAGCAAAGTTCCAATTAACTCTCGATAAGGAATATTTGTACTACATTCTTCTGCGGGAAAAAGATCTTGGACAGAAAATGGCGTCGGAGATGTCTTACAATCCATCATGTTAAACTTCTCTAATGATGACTGAATAAGTCCTCGTTGTGTGATCATAATGCCTTCATTGTTGTAGTGAATTTCCATTCCAACATAGGAGCTTGCATTGGAAGTCTTTATATTAAATTCCGCCTTTATAAGCGTAAGAATACTTTCTAGGTCAAAATTGGTTTTTCCAATAAGCAACCCATCATCAACATATAAGGCAAGTATTATTTGCTTGTCTTGATTTACGAACACGGATGAGTCACTATTGCATGATATAAAATTATATTTTGTTAAGAATTCAGTGAACCGAATTGCCCACTGTCTTGGTGCCTGTTTGAGCCCATATAATGAGCGTTTAAGAAGACAAACAACATCATCTTCTCTCTTGACTTTTAATCCTTCAGGAATTTCCATAAATATTGTTTCATCTAGAGCTCCGTTTAAAAATGCAGTGCACACATCAAATGTTTTGATGACAAGATTTTCTTGGGCCACAATAGCAAGTAAGAGTCTGATTGACTCGTATCGCGTTACAGACGCAAATGTTTCGGTGAAATCGATCCCATACCGTTGTTGGAATCCTCTTATAACTAATCTAGCCTTAAATTTATCTACTTCCCCATTTGGAAAAGTTTTAATCTTAAAAACCCATTTGCTGTCAAGAATATTGGCATGTTGAGGTCGGGAGACAATTTCCCATGTTTTGTTTTTCTCAAGGCTATTTAATTCTTCATTAACGGCTAGTAGCCATTTGTCTTTATCTTGATTATTCATCGCTTCTTGAAAGTTTCGTGGTTCAGGTTGTACACATGAAAAGTGTGCAAACCGATTAGGTGCTGAGATTTTATTTCTATCCCTAAGCTTCATGCCACTAGGGATTACCACGTTTGTTTTTCCATCTTTACTTACTTCAGCCATAAAGCGCCCTTTAGATGTTGTTATCTGTATAGGTATAGTTGAAGCATCAGAATGAGAAGTTGTTGCTGTTGATGTTATGCTAGTCGGAGATGAATCATCACTCTCTGCATAAACATTCTGTTTTCCTTCTTCATCACTTTCAGAGCTTGAGCTTGAGCTTTCAGAGCCACTGCTGACTTTTTCTGCTGAATTTTTCTGAGATGAGTCACTTTTTAGCTCAGACGTGACCTCCAAATAATGCATAAATTTTTCTTTGAACATACAATTTCTCGCGACTATGATTTTCTGACTACTTGGGTCATAGATTTTGTAATTGTTTGATATACCATCGTATCCTACTAAAATGCCTTCCTTGGCTGTAGGATCCATTGCAGCTCGCATATTCCCAGATACATGCATAAATGTTTTGCAGCCGAAAATTTTAACATGAGACAGATCGGGCTTTTTCTTAAAGATCCTCTCAAATGCAGTTTCATCAGGAGAGGTTTTGTTGAGAGTTCTGTTCAAAATATACACGGCAGTAGCTATTGCTTCTGCCCAGAAGTTTGGAGTCATATCAGCTTCAATAAGCATAGTGCGTGCTGCATCTTTTACAGTTCCCATATCATTTTCAATGAAGCCATTCTGTGATGGGCAGCGAGGAGTAGAGGTGCCTTGTATGATCCCCTTTTCATTAAAATATCCAGAGAGTTCCTCTCCCACATATTCTTTAGCACAATCTGAACGTGCTATTTTGACACTGTTGCCAGTATGATTTTCAATAAAAGCAACATATTGTTTGATTGCCCCGATTGCTTCACTCTTTTTCTTCAGAAAATACACACTGCGGAAACTTGATGCTTGATCCTTAATGAGTAGGAAGTATTCGCTTCCACCCAGACTCTTGACTGGCATGTAACCAGTATCGAAATGCATGATTTCTCCTTCTTTGCAATTCGCCTTTTCCCCTTTCTTCTGGTAAGGCTTCTGTTTTTGTTTCCCAAGAAAACAAGCATCACATTCATATGTTCCCATTACTTCATCTGATTTAATTCCGGAGACTGCATTCATATTTACAGTCTTCTTAATGTAATCACAATTAATATGAGCAAGGCGCAAGTGCCAGATTTTGGAATCTTCTTGGAGTTTATTCCAGTGAGCATGATGCTCACTCGGTCTGAATTTCATGATATACATGTTGTCAATTTGCTCCGCCTCTTGACCACTAGTGCCGTCAGGTCGTGTATAAATGATTCCTGAAGAATTTATTTTCCCTTCATATCCTTTTTGTGTAAGGCAAATCACTGAGAAGAGATTGACTGCGTTTTCAACATATCTGACATTCTTTATGACAGATTTTTCCCAACTGCCATTAATGCATGCATCAATCTCTATATTACCTATTCCAGTTGAATGAGCGACTTGATTGTCGGTCATGGAGATTTTTTCCGGCTTAGAAAATGTGACAAAGTCCCTAAACCAATCTCTTCTACCGCTAATATGAATAGTAGCTCCTGTATCACAAACCCATGAGTCATGCAAATTTGTGGTACTGTTGCCACAACGAAACATAAATGCATTTCTAACTCCATCTGAGTTTGTAGCTGCTTGTGATGATCCAGGTTTGGGTTTATTGTTTGGGTTACTCGATCCTGGATTTGTCTGATCATCTTTTTCTCGTTTCTGTTTGAGCTTCTCGCAGTCCTTTTTGAGATGACCTGCTACCTTGCAGTAATTGCAGGTCCTTGTTTCAGGCTGACCTGCCCAGGGATTTTCATAACTTGAAGGACCAGCTTGTCCTTTATTATATCCTTGACCACCTCCTCTTCCTCTGCCACGGCCGCGTCCTCTTCCACGACCTCGAAAGGTGGAGGCAAAAGCAAAATTTTTATCTGCTTCTTCAGTATTTGTATTTCCTTCTTTTCCCATTTTTTGTTCCAATTCTTCCTTGCGAAGACGAGAGAGCAGATTTGACATTGTCTGCTCGGCATCTGTTACTGAATCCCATGATTTCTTGAATGCCTTATATTTATTAGGCAATGACTGCACAATCTTGGCCACAACTTGTGCATCATCCATTTTAATCTTCATAGTTGTCAGGCTCCTTGAAAGAGCTTCTAATTCCATGAATGCCTCAATTGGAGATTGATTCTCTCCAGTTTTATAACTGAAGAATTTGCTTAACGTGTGATTTTTATTCAGAATAGAATAGTCAGCATGGATGCTAACTATCTTATCAAACATTTCCTTAGCAGAAGTGCAATGACTGATATGGTTTATTTGCCGAATTCCTATGGAATTCACGATTACGGATCTAGCTTTAATGTCATCTTCTTCCCATTTGTTAATTTCAGCTTGGTTGTCGCCGGTACTAGTTACAACTAAGGGAGGCAGGGTAGAAGTACCGTTCACGACACCCCAGATTTTTATAGACTGGAGCAGAAGCTCCATTTGTAGTTTCCAAACCTCAAAGTTTCCATCTTCAAGTTTGACGACATGATTACCGTCTTCAGGCTTCACCATTTTCAATGGATGCTGGAGAATAAGCAGGAAAGCAAAACAAATCAAAATTCTCTCATTACCTGATTCGATTCGAGATGAAACGGACTGAGTTGGAATGACAATTGATAACCACAGAATGGGATGACCTTAGATAGCACGACTATCACCATATATTTCATAAGTTTTTTTTTTTAAATTTATACTGTTCAAGTGAACTTCACAGTAACTAAATTCGTTCAAATTTTTTTCACAAAGTTTCATAAATTGTTTTTGACAAGATGCTCAAGACGAGGGTAAGTTCCCCCCGTAGTTTATGATCTGGATTTCTCAGTTTTTTAAACAAAATCACTCACGAGTGATGAGAGTATCATGATACCCCATCCACTGAATCGCACAAAGTCAATCTGTACAGCACAGGTTATTGATGTACACACGTACACAAGTTCCCCCCGTACAGCTCTGCTACCATGAGGGATGATGCGATGTACTATATGATGAGTGAATAAAAGATGAGGAGAAGTGTATTCTGGAAAAGCTAAAGAGCAACTGTATGTTGCATCGTTTATTTCAAGTTATTTATATGCATGGAAGAGCATGAAAGCATATAGAACTAAAGATGCTCATGAGAGCATGGCACATGAATATATCTGCAGGTAGGAAAGAGAGTTTTTCTTTCTCACATCCTCTCCAAAAACAATTTTCATACAATAATATATTAAATTAAGAAAATCATTGAAATATTAAATCAAATTCATACACAAATTCAAAATCAAATAATATTGAATAACAAAAACAAATTTTAATTAGTAATATATACTTAGATTTATGTCCTAGGACAATCAAAAGTAAACAGTAAATAATAAAATGGAATACATAAGTAAATTGTATCCTCTCCTAATCTACACAATATTTTTCTTTTAAGAACAAATAAAAGCTAATCACTTCTTACATACTACATAAAAGTCCCCGATGTGGACTGAACTGCATCTTGAGCAGTGTTAGTATTGGTATGTTCCGATGGTGCAGTATGGATGGCAATGACCTTGTTGTGCTTTATCTTCATGAACACATACACGATGAGAATTCCAAGGAGGATGAATCCCACCAGCATAGCCAAAAGAAGTCCCCAAAGCATTGATGAACTCTTGTCCTGATTATGGTTCACAGGCACAATCAAAAGTCCAGTTTTGTTTTCAGGTTTGAGGTACAGGTTCCCCCAGTCTACAGATGGCCTTAGATGCATATTGGCCTTCATGGACAACAATGGATCATAGGTTTCCTTATGATCAAGGTGGATCTGAGACGCAAAGAAATTAACATCATTAATTAAAAATTTTGCCGATAATGGTAAAGCAAAAACGTGATCAAGGCAGGCTAGCGTAAAGTTTCCAATTGTGATGTTGGATCCAGGACAGTACACATAGTACTGTTGATTCTGAACTTTGATTTGAACAAAGTCATGATCATCTCCGGGATATGAAGGTGCACAATGAATTGCCCCAAAGTATTTATTTTTCTGCAAAGCTGCGATTGGATGACATCCATTCTCAGGGTAGACCAGAATTTCATTATGTCTTGGTTCCTTCACGTTGATTCCATACACGCAGTCTGTGTGAGTTGACAAAACTGCATTCTTTGGTCCAGTGTACGTAACGGTACAAGTTTTTTCATTTGTTTTGGTCATTAATTTGAATGGATCAGGCTCCAGAAGTACTAAGTCCCGATTGATGATTGGAACAAGAAAATCGAGATAAATGAGAGTCTCGTCTTCGGATAATTCGCATTTTCCAGCTTTGGCAAATTTTAGTGGACACTCCTCTCCACATGGGAGGGTGAAATTAAAATAATCAAAGAGTGGTCCATATACATGACCATCTTTCCACTGTCGTCTTCCTTCTTTAAGAATGACATTTCCACTCACCAATTTACTTGTTATATACGAGATTGCGAAATTTGTAGAAACAGTTTTCCCCTTTAATTGGTCATGATCTTTCTGGTGTTTTTCAAGTATTCCAATGGTTTCATTGAATTGATTTCGCACTTCTGTTAGTAATTGTGATTTTTCAGCAAGCGATTTTTCCAACTCTTTAATGGAGCTGCGATGCAAATCAAGAGTTTTCTCCATTTCAGTTATTTTTCCTGTATTAATGCTGGCCATTGTAGTACCAGCTATTCCAAGTCCAGCAATTACAGCATGAACTCCAACGATTACTCCTATAACCACAAGAACAGGAAGTACTCGTTTGTTTCTTATGAGATTTCCTGAGGTATGATGACGAAGAGTAATTTCATCCCATTTCCTTATTGGACATAATTGTTCAACTTCAGATTTGAACATCTTTTGGTATATGTCATTACATTCCCTTATTGCATCGTCAACCAAGTCAGCGTGTAAGATATCCTGAGTGAGTAACTCACATGGATTCAAGAATTTTATTTTTATCTTGAAATCTACATAGCCTGTTGTGATGGGCACATCACTTTTTCTCCATAAAATTGGCACGGAATTATGCATAGGTAGACATGTAGCTGTTGTCAAAAACAAAAGTAGTATGAAAAGGAGTGGAGTGGAGAATAATCCTTTCTTTAAGGAGTTCGTGTTTCTTGTTTTGTTGTAGGTGTTGACGTTATCTCCAGAGTCGTTAATTTTATTGCTTGCCATTTCCACATCCTGTATGGCTTTCATTCCCATTTCTTCTTTGAGTTTAGAGTGCTTAACCTTAGCTTTTGTGGAATTCTGGGTTTTTGGCCAACCTAATGGCGCTCTGATTGTCCACAAGTATTTTTGTTGGATTGTGTTGTGCATATCCCAATTCTTTCATGAAAGTACGAAGCCAAACTGCCTCCTTGGCGCCAGCACAAAGAGCGATATATTCTGCCTCACAGGATGAAAGTGTTACAATAGGCTGTTTGCTACTTTGCCATGAGATGAGTGCATTATTCATAAAAAATGCAATGCCAGAGATAGATTTTCTATCTACTTTGTCTGTCGCATAATCTGAGTCAGTAAAGCCATTAAGCTCCTTGATGGTGCTCGTTCCAGATGGGAAAAAGATACCAAGGTTATATGTTCCTTTCAAGTATCTTAATACTCTTTTCGCGCAGGTCCAATGTTCCTCATTAAAACAAGTTGTAAATTGCGATAGCTTTGAAACCGCAAAGGCTATATCTGGCCTTGTAGTACGTCCTATGAACAGCAAAGTTCCAATTAACTCTCGATAAGGAATATTTGTACTACATTCTTCTGCGGGAAAAAGATCTTGGACAGAAAATGGCGTCGGAGATGTCTTACAATCCATCATGTTAAACTTCTCTAATGATGACTGAATAAGTCCTCGTTGTGTGATCATAATGCCTTCATTGTTGTAGTGAATTTCCATTCCAACATAGGAGCTTGCATTGGAAGTCTTTATATTAAATTCCGCCTTTATAAGCGTAAGAATACTTTCTAGGTCAAAATTGGTTTTTCCAATAAGCAACCCATCATCAACATATAAGGCAAGTATTATTTGCTTGTCTTGATTTACGAACACGGATGAGTCACTATTGCATGATATAAAATTATATTTTGTTAAGAATTCAGTGAACCGAATTGCCCACTGTCTTGGTGCCTGTTTGAGCCCATATAATGAGCGTTTAAGAAGACAAACAACATCATCTTCTCTCTTGACTTTTAATCCTTCAGGAATTTCCATAAATATTGTTTCATCTAGAGCTCCGTTTAAAAATGCAGTGCACACATCAAATGTTTTGATGACAAGATTTTCTTGGGCCACAATAGCAAGTAAGAGTCTGATTGACTCGTATCGCGTTACAGACGCAAATGTTTCGGTGAAATCGATCCCATACCGTTGTTGGAATCCTCTTATAACTAATCTAGCCTTAAATTTATCTACTTCCCCATTTGGAAAAGTTTTAATCTTAAAAACCCATTTGCTGTCAAGAATATTGGCATGTTGAGGTCGGGAGACAATTTCCCATGTTTTGTTTTTCTCAAGGCTATTTAATTCTTCATTAACGGCTAGTAGCCATTTGTCTTTATCTTGATTATTCATCGCTTCTTGAAAGTTTCGTGGTTCAGGTTGTACACATGAAAAGTGTGCAAACCGATTAGGTGCTGAGATTTTATTTCTATCCCTAAGCTTCATGCCACTAGGGATTACCACGTTTGTTTTTCCATCTTTACTTACTTCAGCCATAAAGCGCCCTTTAGATGTTGTTATCTGTATAGGTATAGTTGAAGCATCAGAATGAGAAGTTGTTGCTGTTGATGTTATGCTAGTCGGAGATGAATCATCACTCTCTGCATAAACATTCTGTTTTCCTTCTTCATCACTTTCAGAGCTTGAGCTTGAGCTTTCAGAGCCACTGCTGACTTTTTCTGCTGAATTTTTCTGAGATGAGTCACTTTTTAGCTCAGACGTGACCTCCAAATAATGCATAAATTTTTCTTTGAACATACAATTTCTCGCGACTATGATTTTCTGACTACTTGGGTCATAGATTTTGTAATTGTTTGATATACCATCGTATCCTACTAAAATGCCTTCCTTGGCTGTAGGATCCATTGCAGCTCGCATATTCCCAGATACATGCATAAATGTTTTGCAGCCGAAAATTTTAACATGAGACAGATCGGGCTTTTTCTTAAAGATCCTCTCAAATGCAGTTTCATCAGGAGAGGTTTTGTTGAGAGTTCTGTTCAAAATATACACGGCAGTAGCTATTGCTTCTGCCCAGAAGTTTGGAGTCATATCAGCTTCAATAAGCATAGTGCGTGCTGCATCTTTTACAGTTCCCATATCATTTTCAATGAAGCCATTCTGTGATGGGCAGCGAGGAGTAGAGGTGCCTTGTATGATCCCCTTTTCATTAAAATATCCAGAGAGTTCCTCTCCCACATATTCTTTAGCACAATCTGAACGTGCTATTTTGACACTGTTGCCAGTATGATTTTCAATAAAAGCAACATATTGTTTGATTGCCCCGATTGCTTCACTCTTTTTCTTCAGAAAATACACACTGCGGAAACTTGATGCTTGATCCTTAATGAGTAGGAAGTATTCGCTTCCACCCAGACTCTTGACTGGCATGTAACCAGTATCGAAATGCATGATTTCTCCTTCTTTGCAATTCGCCTTTTCCCCTTTCTTCTGGTAAGGCTTCTGTTTTTGTTTCCCAAGAAAACAAGCATCACATTCATATGTTCCCATTACTTCATCTGATTTAATTCCGGAGACTGCATTCATATTTACAGTCTTCTTAATGTAATCACAATTAATATGAGCAAGGCGCAAGTGCCAGATTTTGGAATCTTCTTGGAGTTTATTCCAGTGAGCATGATGCTCACTCGGTCTGAATTTCATGATATACATGTTGTCAATTTGCTCCGCCTCTTGACCACTAGTGCCGTCAGGTCGTGTATAAATGATTCCTGAAGAATTTATTTTCCCTTCATATCCTTTTTGTGTAAGGCAAATCACTGAGAAGAGATTGACTGCGTTTTCAACATATCTGACATTCTTTATGACAGATTTTTCCCAACTGCCATTAATGCATGCATCAATCTCTATATTACCTATTCCAGTTGAATGAGCGACTTGATTGTCGGTCATGGAGATTTTTTCCGGCTTAGAAAATGTGACAAAGTCCCTAAACCAATCTCTTCTACCGCTAATATGAATAGTAGCTCCTGTATCACAAACCCATGAGTCATGCAAATTTGTGGTACTGTTGCCACAACGAAACATAAATGCATTTCTAACTCCATCTGAGTTTGTAGCTGCTTGTGATGATCCAGGTTTGGGTTTATTGTTTGGGTTACTCGATCCTGGATTTGTCTGATCATCTTTTTCTCGTTTCTGTTTGAGCTTCTCGCAGTCCTTTTTGAGATGACCTGCTACCTTGCAGTAATTGCAGGTCCTTGTTTCAGGCTGACCTGCCCAGGGATTTTCATAACTTGAAGGACCAGCTTGTCCTTTATTATATCCTTGACCACCTCCTCTTCCTCTGCCACGGCCGCGTCCTCTTCCACGACCTCGAAAGGTGGAGGCAAAAGCAAAATTTTTATCTGCTTCTTCAGTATTTGTATTTCCTTCTTTTCCCATTTTTTGTTCCAATTCTTCCTTGCGAAGACGAGAGAGCAGATTTGACATTGTCTGCTCGGCATCTGTTACTGAATCCCATGATTTCTTGAATGCCTTATATTTATTAGGCAATGACTGCACAATCTTGGCCACAACTTGTGCATCATCCATTTTAATCTTCATAGTTGTCAGGCTCCTTGAAAGAGCTTCTAATTCCATGAATGCCTCAATTGGAGATTGATTCTCTCCAGTTTTATAACTGAAGAATTTGCTTAACGTGTGATTTTTATTCAGAATAGAATAGTCAGCATGGATGCTAACTATCTTATCAAACATTTCCTTAGCAGAAGTGCAATGACTGATATGGTTTATTTGCCGAATTCCTATGGAATTCACGATTACGGATCTAGCTTTAATGTCATCTTCTTCCCATTTGTTAATTTCAGCTTGGTTGTCGCCGGTACTAGTTACAACTAAGGGAGGCAGGGTAGAAGTACCGTTCACGACACCCCAGATTTTTATAGACTGGAGCAGAAGCTCCATTTGTAGTTTCCAAACCTCAAAGTTTCCATCTTCAAGTTTGACGACATGATTACCGTCTTCAGGCTTCACCATTTTCAATGGATGCTGGAGAATAAGCAGGAAAGCAAAACAAATCAAAATTCTCTCATTACCTGATTCGATTCGAGATGAAACGGACTGAGTTGGAATGACAATTGATAACCACAGAATGGGATGACCTTAGATAGCACGACTATCACCATATATTTCATAAGTTTTTTTTTTTAAATTTATACTGTTCAAGTGAACTTCACAGTAACTAAATTCGTTCAAATTTTTTTCACAAAGTTTCATAAATTGTTTTTGACAAGATGCTCAAGACGAGGGTAAGTTCCCCCCGTAGTTTATGATCTGGATTTCTCAGTTTTTTAAACAAAATCACTCACGAGTGATGAGAGTATCATGATACCCCATCCACTGAATCGCACAAAGTCAATCTGTACAGCACAGGTTATTGATGTACACACGTACACAAGTTCCCCCCGTACAGCTCTGCTACCATGAGGGATGATGCGATGTACTATATGATGAGTGAATAAAAGATGAGGAGAAGTGTATTCTGGAAAAGCTAAAGAGCAACTGTATGTTGCATCGTTTATTTCAAGTTATTTATATGCATGGAAGAGCATGAAAGCATATAGAACTAAAGATGCTCATGAGAGCATGGCACATGAATATATCTGCAGGTAGGAAAGAGAGTTTTTCTTTCTCACATCCTCTCCAAAAACAATTTTCATACAATAATATATTAAATTAAGAAAATCATTGAAATATTAAATCAAATTCATACACAAATTCAAAATCAAATAATATTGAATAACAAAAACAAATTTTAATTAGTAATATATACTTAGATTTATGTCCTAGGACAATCAAAAGTAAACAGTAAATAATAAAATGGAATACATAAGTAAATTGTATCCTCTCCTAATCTACACAATATTTTTCTTTTAAGAACAAATAAAAGCTAATCACTTCTTACATACTACATAAAAGTCCCCGATGTGGACTGAACTGCATCTTGAGCAGTGTTAGTATTGGTATGTTCCGATGGTGCAGTATGGATGGCAATGACCTTGTTGTGCTTTATCTTCATGAACACATACACGATGAGAATTCCAAGGAGGATGAATCCCACCAGCATAGCCAAAAGAAGTCCCCAAAGCATTGATGAACTCTTGTCCTGATTATGGTTCACAGGCACAATCAAAAGTCCAGTTTTGTTTTCAGGTTTGAGGTACAGGTTCCCCCAGTCTACAGATGGCCTTAGATGCATATTGGCCTTCATGGACAACAATGGATCATAGGTTTCCTTATGATCAAGGTGGATCTGAGACGCAAAGAAATTAACATCATTAATTAAAAATTTTGCCGATAATGGTAAAGCAAAAACGTGATCAAGGCAGGCTAGCGTAAAGTTTCCAATTGTGATGTTGGATCCAGGACAGTACACATAGTACTGTTGATTCTGAACTTTGATTTGAACAAAGTCATGATCATCTCCGGGATATGAAGGTGCACAATGAATTGCCCCAAAGTATTTATTTTTCTGCAAAGCTGCGATTGGATGACATCCATTCTCAGGGTAGACCAGAATTTCATTATGTCTTGGTTCCTTCACGTTGATTCCATACACGCAGTCTGTGTGAGTTGACAAAACTGCATTCTTTGGTCCAGTGTACGTAACGGTACAAGTTTTTTCATTTGTTTTGGTCATTAATTTGAATGGATCAGGCTCCAGAAGTACTAAGTCCCGATTGATGATTGGAACAAGAAAATCGAGATAAATGAGAGTCTCGTCTTCGGATAATTCGCATTTTCCAGCTTTGGCAAATTTTAGTGGACACTCCTCTCCACATGGGAGGGTGAAATTAAAATAATCAAAGAGTGGTCCATATACATGACCATCTTTCCACTGTCGTCTTCCTTCTTTAAGAATGACATTTCCACTCACCAATTTACTTGTTATATACGAGATTGCGAAATTTGTAGAAACAGTTTTCCCCTTTAATTGGTCATGATCTTTCTGGTGTTTTTCAAGTATTCCAATGGTTTCATTGAATTGATTTCGCACTTCTGTTAGTAATTGTGATTTTTCAGCAAGCGATTTTTCCAACTCTTTAATGGAGCTGCGATGCAAATCAAGAGTTTTCTCCATTTCAGTTATTTTTCCTGTATTAATGCTGGCCATTGTAGTACCAGCTATTCCAAGTCCAGCAATTACAGCATGAACTCCAACGATTACTCCTATAACCACAAGAACAGGAAGTACTCGTTTGTTTCTTATGAGATTTCCTGAGGTATGATGACGAAGAGTAATTTCATCCCATTTCCTTATTGGACATAATTGTTCAACTTCAGATTTGAACATCTTTTGGTATATGTCATTACATTCCCTTATTGCATCGTCAACCAAGTCAGCGTGTAAGATATCCTGAGTGAGTAACTCACATGGATTCAAGAATTTTATTTTTATCTTGAAATCTACATAGCCTGTTGTGATGGGCACATCACTTTTTCTCCATAAAATTGGCACGGAATTATGCATAGGTAGACATGTAGCTGTTGTCAAAAACAAAAGTAGTATGAAAAGGAGTGGAGTGGAGAATAATCCTTTCTTTAAGGAGTTCGTGTTTCTTGTTTTGTTGTAGGTGTTGACGTTATCTCCAGAGTCGTTAATTTTATTGCTTGCCATTTCCACATCCTGTATGGCTTTCATTCCCATTTCTTCTTTGAGTTTAGAGTGCTTAACCTTAGCAAGCGGTTTAGTCAAGATATCTGCGATTTGCTCCTCGCTAGATATGTAGTCAACTTCAATCTCATTTTCCTTGATGAGATTCCGTATGAAATGATATTTTACATCTATATGTTTGGTTCTTTTGTGGAATTCTGGGTTTTTGGCCAACCTAATGGCGCTCTGATTGTCCACAAGTATTTTTGTTGGATTGTGTTGTGCATATCCCAATTCTTTCATGAAAGTACGAAGCCAAACTGCCTCCTTGGCGCCAGCACAAAGAGCGATATATTCTGCCTCACAGGATGAAAGTGTTACAATAGGCTGTTTGCTACTTTGCCATGAGATGAGTGCATTATTCATAAAAAATGCAATGCCAGAGATAGATTTTCTATCTACTTTGTCTGTCGCATAATCTGAGTCAGTAAAGCCATTAAGCTCCTTGATGGTGCTCGTTCCAGATGGGAAAAAGATACCAAGGTTATATGTTCCTTTCAAGTATCTTAATACTCTTTTCGCGCAGGTCCAATGTTCCTCATTAAAACAAGTTGTAAATTGCGATAGCTTTGAAACCGCAAAGGCTATATCTGGCCTTGTAGTACGTCCTATGAACAGCAAAGTTCCAATTAACTCTCGATAAGGAATATTTGTACTACATTCTTCTGCGGGAAAAAGATCTTGGACAGAAAATGGCGTCGGAGATGTCTTACAATCCATCATGTTAAACTTCTCTAATGATGACTGAATAAGTCCTCGTTGTGTGATCATAATGCCTTCATTGTTGTAGTGAATTTCCATTCCAACATAGGAGCTTGCATTGGAAGTCTTTATATTAAATTCCGCCTTTATAAGCGTAAGAATACTTTCTAGGTCAAAATTGGTTTTTCCAATAAGCAACCCATCATCAACATATAAGGCAAGTATTATTTGCTTGTCTTGATTTACGAACACGGATGAGTCACTATTGCATGATATAAAATTATATTTTGTTAAGAATTCAGTGAACCGAATTGCCCACTGTCTTGGTGCCTGTTTGAGCCCATATAATGAGCGTTTAAGAAGACAAACAACATCATCTTCTCTCTTGACTTTTAATCCTTCAGGAATTTCCATAAATATTGTTTCATCTAGAGCTCCGTTTAAAAATGCAGTGCACACATCAAATGTTTTGATGACAAGATTTTCTTGGGCCACAATAGCAAGTAAGAGTCTGATTGACTCGTATCGCGTTACAGACGCAAATGTTTCGGTGAAATCGATCCCATACCGTTGTTGGAATCCTCTTATAACTAATCTAGCCTTAAATTTATCTACTTCCCCATTTGGAAAAGTTTTAATCTTAAAAACCCATTTGCTGTCAAGAATATTGGCATGTTGAGGTCGGGAGACAATTTCCCATGTTTTGTTTTTCTCAAGGCTATTTAATTCTTCATTAACGGCTAGTAGCCATTTGTCTTTATCTTGATTATTCATCGCTTCTTGAAAGTTTCGTGGTTCAGGTTGTACACATGAAAAGTGTGCAAACCGATTAGGTGCTGAGATTTTATTTCTATCCCTAAGCTTCATGCCACTAGGGATTACCACGTTTGTTTTTCCATCTTTACTTACTTCAGCCATAAAGCGCCCTTTAGATGTTGTTATCTGTATAGGTATAGTTGAAGCATCAGAATGAGAAGTTGTTGCTGTTGATGTTATGCTAGTCGGAGATGAATCATCACTCTCTGCATAAACATTCTGTTTTCCTTCTTCATCACTTTCAGAGCTTGAGCTTGAGCTTTCAGAGCCACTGCTGACTTTTTCTGCTGAATTTTTCTGAGATGAGTCACTTTTTAGCTCAGACGTGACCTCCAAATAATGCATAAATTTTTCTTTGAACATACAATTTCTCGCGACTATGATTTTCTGACTACTTGGGTCATAGATTTTGTAATTGTTTGATATACCATCGTATCCTACTAAAATGCCTTCCTTGGCTGTAGGATCCATTGCAGCTCGCATATTCCCAGATACATGCATAAATGTTTTGCAGCCGAAAATTTTAACATGAGACAGATCGGGCTTTTTCTTAAAGATCCTCTCAAATGCAGTTTCATCAGGAGAGGTTTTGTTGAGAGTTCTGTTCAAAATATACACGGCAGTAGCTATTGCTTCTGCCCAGAAGTTTGGAGTCATATCAGCTTCAATAAGCATAGTGCGTGCTGCATCTTTTACAGTTCCCATATCATTTTCAATGAAGCCATTCTGTGATGGGCAGCGAGGAGTAGAGGTGCCTTGTATGATCCCCTTTTCATTAAAATATCCAGAGAGTTCCTCTCCCACATATTCTTTAGCACAATCTGAACGTGCTATTTTGACACTGTTGCCAGTATGATTTTCAATAAAAGCAACATATTGTTTGATTGCCCCGATTGCTTCACTCTTTTTCTTCAGAAAATACACACTGCGGAAACTTGATGCTTGATCCTTAATGAGTAGGAAGTATTCGCTTCCACCCAGACTCTTGACTGGCATGTAACCAGTATCGAAATGCATGATTTCTCCTTCTTTGCAATTCGCCTTTTCCCCTTTCTTCTGGTAAGGCTTCTGTTTTTGTTTCCCAAGAAAACAAGCATCACATTCATATGTTCCCATTACTTCATCTGATTTAATTCCGGAGACTGCATTCATATTTACAGTCTTCTTAATGTAATCACAATTAATATGAGCAAGGCGCAAGTGCCAGATTTTGGAATCTTCTTGGAGTTTATTCCAGTGAGCATGATGCTCACTCGGTCTGAATTTCATGATATACATGTTGTCAATTTGCTCCGCCTCTTGACCACTAGTGCCGTCAGGTCGTGTATAAATGATTCCTGAAGAATTTATTTTCCCTTCATATCCTTTTTGTGTAAGGCAAATCACTGAGAAGAGATTGACTGCGTTTTCAACATATCTGACATTCTTTATGACAGATTTTTCCCAACTGCCATTAATGCATGCATCAATCTCTATATTACCTATTCCAGTTGAATGAGCGACTTGATTGTCGGTCATGGAGATTTTTTCCGGCTTAGAAAATGTGACAAAGTCCCTAAACCAATCTCTTCTACCGCTAATATGAATAGTAGCTCCTGTATCACAAACCCATGAGTCATGCAAATTTGTGGTACTGTTGCCACAACGAAACATAAATGCATTTCTAACTCCATCTGAGTTTGTAGCTGCTTGTGATGATCCAGGTTTGGGTTTATTGTTTGGGTTACTCGATCCTGGATTTGTCTGATCATCTTTTTCTCGTTTCTGTTTGAGCTTCTCGCAGTCCTTTTTGAGATGACCTGCTACCTTGCAGTAATTGCAGGTCCTTGTTTCAGGCTGACCTGCCCAGGGATTTTCATAACTTGAAGGACCAGCTTGTCCTTTATTATATCCTTGACCACCTCCTCTTCCTCTGCCACGGCCGCGTCCTCTTCCACGACCTCGAAAGGTGGAGGCAAAAGCAAAATTTTTATCTGCTTCTTCAGTATTTGTATTTCCTTCTTTTCCCATTTTTTGTTCCAATTCTTCCTTGCGAAGACGAGAGAGCAGATTTGACATTGTCTGCTCGGCATCTGTTACTGAATCCCATGATTTCTTGAATGCCTTATATTTATTAGGCAATGACTGCACAATCTTGGCCACAACTTGTGCATCATCCATTTTAATCTTCATAGTTGTCAGGCTCCTTGAAAGAGCTTCTAATTCCATGAATGCCTCAATTGGAGATTGATTCTCTCCAGTTTTATAACTGAAGAATTTGCTTAACGTGTGATTTTTATTCAGAATAGAATAGTCAGCATGGATGCTAACTATCTTATCAAACATTTCCTTAGCAGAAGTGCAATGACTGATATGGTTTATTTGCCGAATTCCTATGGAATTCACGATTACGGATCTAGCTTTAATGTCATCTTCTTCCCATTTGTTAATTTCAGCTTGGTTGTCGCCGGTACTAGTTACAACTAAGGGAGGCAGGGTAGAAGTACCGTTCACGACACCCCAGATTTTTATAGACTGGAGCAGAAGCTCCATTTGTAGTTTCCAAACCTCAAAGTTTCCATCTTCAAGTTTGACGACATGATTACCGTCTTCAGGCTTCACCATTTTCAATGGATGCTGGAGAATAAGCAGGAAAGCAAAACAAATCAAAATTCTCTCATTACCTGATTCGATTCGAGATGAAACGGACTGAGTTGGAATGACAATTGATAACCACAGAATGGGATGACCTTAGATAGCACGACTATCACCATATATTTCATAAGTTTTTTTTTTTAAATTTATACTGTTCAAGTGAACTTCACAGTAACTAAATTCGTTCAAATTTTTTTCACAAAGTTTCATAAATTGTTTTTGACAAGATGCTCAAGACGAGGGTAAGTTCCCCCCGTAGTTTATGATCTGGATTTCTCAGTTTTTTAAACAAAATCACTCACGAGTGATGAGAGTATCATGATACCCCATCCACTGAATCGCACAAAGTCAATCTGTACAGCACAGGTTATTGATGTACACACGTACACAAGTTCCCCCCGTACAGCTCTGCTACCATGAGGGATGATGCGATGTACTATATGATGAGTGAATAAAAGATGAGGAGAAGTGTATTCTGGAAAAGCTAAAGAGCAACTGTATGTTGCATCGTTTATTTCAAGTTATTTATATGCATGG
>JAHZNA010003920.1:0-37003 GCA_027743935.1 Sinodicranocentrus sp. ZH6 | reverse complement strand
ATTGTGATGATGTTTTCACTTAAAAATCTCAGGGTAGAATGAATGTCAGTATATGACTTGGGTATCATATGAAAGACCGTCTTTTTTTCTTTTGATTGATGTACAGATGAATCATTATTAATAATTTCCCATCGTATTATCGAGAGTGGAAATTGGCCAACTTCAAGTGATAATGCCCACGTATGCATCAGGATTCATGCTGAATAAAAAAAACTAGAAAATTGAGGTCAAAGGTCATGTAGTTTTCAATATCGAAATTCGTATTTCTACAGCTACATACTAATATACGTAGCAAGTGACATACCAAAATGAAGCTAATGCACAATAACACTACTCAAAACTGCTAACAGTTTTTGAATTGGGGTCAAAGGTCACGTCGTTTTCAACTGTGCAATACGTGTTTCGACAGCTAGATATAGCAAGTGATACATCAAAATTAAGCAAATAATGCACAGCACTACTCAAACTGTCAGTAGTTTTGAAGTGGGGTCAAAGGTCACTTAATTTGACAGATATCATTTACCTTAAATTTTCCCGTCTCAAGCTACTACTTAATCGTTTACGAGGATTACTTTATTAGTCTAACCACACTACCCTCTACTACATGCATTGTCATACTTATGTACACGCTACCAAAATATCTTGTCAGCAAACCTGCCGCTGGCATATCACTCTATGAGTGTATGCATCCCCTTACACATTGATACAATATGTCTATAACTGACTGTATTCATTAAACTTCGCAGTATTCTTAATACAGTCAAAATGACTGACATTAAATAAAAGTAATCGCCTTTTACACTCCACTTAAGGATAATCTTTTTATGTACTCTGCAGTTCTCAAAAAAGTGGTTAATTTAATTTTAAGCTAACTTAAATGAGCGGTCAACATAGACAGGAGCACGGGCATGAACTATGTACTATGAGTATGATCATCGCAAACTGTGATAAAAGAGGATAACATCCTATCCTTGACACATGGTAGTCATGGGTATTCTGTCCGGTCGGTCCACGCAGACAGACACACAGACACGGATTTTATTATGTAGTATGATAGGTATCATCTGAAAGTCGATCTATTTCTATTTCGACTGATATGCATATGAAGCAATCATAACCGGCCGTGTAATCAACTGCGGAAGCCTCTTTAATAATAGTGATAAATCCCTCGTAGTGCTATATTTCTAATTTCCCCCTCATAATTATAAAGGAATCTAAACTTGTCTAATTTTTTCAATAAAAAAAATTGCGAAAAAAAATTCTGGAAAAACTAATTATACAGCTATACGCGTGAGAGCGCTGGATTTCTAAAAAAAATCTCTTTCATATTGCGCTGGAATCTCAATATGCCCCATTTTTTAAATTTGTCTTTCGGGTTTCTGGTAGTACCTATACATGGTAGTACCAAAAACCCGACCAAATGAGGATTGGGGCAACTTGAGAATTCTTTTAGTCGGGTTTTTGGTACTACTATATATTAGGTGATACCAGAAACCCGGTCGGATTTTTTCAGTCAGTCAGGTTTTCGGTATTACCCGTAAATATAAACCATGCATAAATTGGAAAGAATTTCTTGACCGAATGAGCTGATGATAATAACAATGTGCAAAGGGCCTACGGGGGGAAAGAGATCAAAGGTCAGCGTGATTGGGATTGATTACAATTGAATATTAAGCAATTTGGTTTACATTTGGCAACTAGCCAATGATCATTTTTTTACGAGTTTCCAGGTTTGCTATAAATAGATCTTTGCTAGCCCCAAATCTCCATTTTTAGACTCGAGACGAATTTGTTTGTTCAATCAATGCAAAAACTTTGTAATATTTTAGATTTAACTATTTTCCAGCCACATTTCCATATTCTCAAGGATAAATTAAAGTCTAAATAATTTTTTGTTATAAACACTTGATTCTCAAAGTTATCTCACCAAAATGGCTGAATTTTTTCAAAGCTTTTGAGGTTTCGATGTTATTTGTACCTGTTGCACTTTATTGCGAAAGTATGCGTAGAATAGTTCGTGCCAAATCTGATCTGATATAAATTAACTAATAAACATTAAATTTTATACCTGATCTTGCTTTTATGTCCCGCTTCCACATGCTTTTCACGCTGTGATTTGAGGAAGATTTCCAATTTTTTGTTAGTTTAATTGTAATTTGAACTGTATTCAATCAATATATGGCTTAATCAAAACCTGCACGACCTTCCGCATATAAAGATGTGGTAGTAGTATTATGAATGACATGATGCATAAAATGCATATATCTATAAATTCATGCGTTCCATGATTATTTGAGCTGATTTTAATGTGATATTTTACGCATTTAATTTATGATAAATAGTACAAATTGCAACGTTTTATTTAAAATGATCATTTGTCTACATCATTTGTAAGATGTTCAAATCTGAGGTGAAATCCTAAGTATGTATATGACAATGTGACTGATGGTGTTTGTATTCTGATACGAGAAATACACTTGAATAAAGAGTTTTTTATAATCTTTTAATGTTCGGTAATCAAGAGGGGTTTTATTAACTTGGCAGAATAAATTGAAATATAATACGTTTAAGTAACACAAATTCAAATTCTCGTATTAGCTGTTTGATTTTAGTAAATTATCGCTCATAAATACTTTTTCAGTTGATCCTGAAAAGAACAATCGATCAAAGTCTACGAACGTACAGACAGGATTACAGAGAGAGAAAGAGATATACCATGTAAGCCATATCATATCATAACGGGATTTTTTTTCAGTAATAAATACACTGAAATCTCCATGTGTACAATTTAAGGAACAATCTTCACACAGTAAGAATAAAAACAGTATTTTACTTTGAATTTAACAACATAATTTACCTTGAATTTTAAATAGTCATGCAGGTAGTTGCAATAACTGCCTGCGAGTCAAGTAAGAACGATAAAATCGCAATTTTTTACTACTGCGCGATAGATTCTATTGGAAATTAGCGGAAGGGATGGTTGATACGTAATGAATAGGAAATGAAAAATGGAAATTCTAAATAGGCTTGCAATTTTGCAATGCAAGTGAAAACTGAAGACAATGAAGAAATGTGAATGAAATAGTTTGGATAGAATTGGTTTTCGAAATTGCAGTATTTGTAAGAACTTTGAAATCACATTTAAGAAAACTGATTTGAAGTGTATCGCTCACAAGTCTTTTAAAGTTAAAAACGAAAAAGTTGAGCCAAACATGCATTAAAAAAGTCAACAGTTCATTAAATTCTTATTGGTCAGAATTTCCAGGTTTACAAGAGAAAACGGATGAATGATAATTCTTGCTACTTGCTATACAATTACAATTATACATAAAATGAGATTTTCCTTGAGTCCCATGGGTGTGATATAACGTGAAAGCCATCTCATATGAAAAATAATTTACATTTTTTTTCACTTTTCCTTGCAAAACGGATTGCGATATTCTCGATCAAAAGAGCATAAGATACGCTCTATTTACAGGAATAGCCAATTTTAGGTACAATAATATTTGGATCTTTACAGCGGTAAGGATTTTTTTAGTTGGAATCGTCTTAATGTAATTAGGTAAGTACGCTTGTTTCCGTCACAGCTACACGTAAAGAATAAGATAAAGTTCATCACAACTTTAAATTAACATCAATAAATAAATAGCGTCTACTAACTAATAACAATTTTTTCTATAAATATTTCCTTAATGATGTGAGTAGTTAAACAACACATTCATAAATAGTCTAACAACATTTAAATATTCAACCATCAATCCTTCATCCACACCATCGGGTTAAATCTAATCTTTGGATTGAACGCAAAACTTTGTCAAAATAGACGGCTTTTAATTAACGGAACAGTCCCATTTATTCACTCATTCAGGCATAAATACGTATATATAATTTATAAATAAATTGTGAAATATAGAGCTACGTTTAGCTGCTCACTTAAAGATAGCATTCAACATTACAACAACAAAAGTATTTTAATATCATTCATCTCAACTACAAGACTTGGCAAATGGATCGATTTAACTTGGGATGCAATTTTTTGAATTCTCTGAAAAGCCGAATTTGAACTCCCTAGCCAGCCGAGTGGGCTACCCTGGTTGGTCACTTCATATCTGGTTTCATAAAATTGAAATCTAACTAATGTGCCGAGGTACTTTTATCATAATCTAACATTCCCGCAAAAGACACACTCACTCAACTACGATAGGTACACATTTCATTAAACACCCAAGTTCAGGGTTATCATGGAATGCAACATTCATCATTCACGTTTATCCAACTTTTCATTCTTTAAACGTGTCATTGTTAATAATAAGCAAGAACGTACAATTGATGCTGATGACGATGTGCAACAAAGACATGATAAGGTACTAAAGTTCAGATCCTTAATGATTTCGCGCTCACGTGCCCTCAAATAGCCACGCCCACTCATAACGTTCATCTGAAAATAAGGATTTTACTCATGGAATCCTCACTGCAACGAATTCTAGAATTTTGAAACCAGTTAAAAATAACCGCAATAACTAGCTGTGATTTGATACTACATTAATTACACCATATCACCCATGTGTTTCCAACTTCCGTTTTATTGGTCTACCATAATGCGCTTTAGATTGGGTATATCCCATCGCAATACAACTTGTCAAATGTTAAGCCTTGTGTAGTGTAATCATGTACTTATCGCTAGTAGTCGGCATCTCCTTAAAAAAATAGATAGTCACAGTCACTCGTTCTTCATCTATTGCACCATACGTGAATCACTTGCTCAACTATCACCCTTTAAATTAGATGCTTAAGTGTAAGTACCGATATAACTAATTCTAAGTACCGTGCGAATGTATAGCTGAAGCTTTAAAGTTTAAGTGACCCATTATGAAGTAACCCATTCCAGTTTCGTTACATGTACACGTAATTACATTTTCCCTATACATACTTTTATGATTTAATTATTTGTTTATCACTACGTAAAATTAAAGCTACCAACAAGAAGATTGATAAAACCTCAAATCTAGGAAGGTCATAAAGAAGTAGAATTAGTGTTTAAATAAATAATAAATAGCAATAGAAAGGATTCCCTTTTTTCAGAACTCAAACAACATTTTTATACATCTATATATGATGCGCAAATATATGCCGAATGTTCTTGATAACCAACAAGTACGATAAAAAATAATCACTTATAAAATAATAAGGTACTTTCGACTCATTTTTTTTAGCATAATGCAACGACTAACGACTATAACTTATAAAATACCTTAGAAAAGAAGAATATCAACTTAAAGGTATAGCTTATTTTTGAGACATTCTACATTACAGCAAAAACAAATGGGTGATATAAATGACAGATATTTACTATCCCTTTATCATCACGCAAGTCA
This sequence comes from Sinodicranocentrus sp. ZH6, assembly GCA_027743935.1. Classification (NCBI taxonomy): domain Eukaryota; kingdom Metazoa; phylum Arthropoda; class Collembola; order Entomobryomorpha; family Entomobryidae; genus Sinodicranocentrus; species Sinodicranocentrus sp. ZH6. The sequence continues at coordinate 31,628 of JAHZNA010003920.1, read as the reverse complement.
CAAAAGTTTTTTTTTTAAAACTCGTAATATCAATCGTCTCCTGTAGTTAGTTTGGTAGAGTAATTAGGTACAACCTAACGTACAGATGACGGGATGAGTGTGGGATTTTGTCTAATTTCCGTCTCATGTACTCGCGTATCGTCTCGTCAGCCTCTTTATACTAACAACTAAATGCACATCAAGATTCACACTCTTACAACTAACAACAAGTGTTTACTAATATCCATTCACCATTCAATTATATCACTTCTTTCATCTTTCTCTCCTAATTCTAAAATGTAAAGCTAATGGGAGAAGAAAAATTAGCAAGCACAAGTATAATAATATTATTTATTATATCAAATTTGAAAGTAATGTAGCGAGTGGCGATATACGGTACTGGATTAACTAAACCTTTAGGGGATTCGATTTGGTTGTTGTAATCAACAAGCCCTAATTACGTTACGTTACGTATGGAGGTAAAGATTCTGCGTAACTGCGAGTGGCAAATAAATAGCAGCAACAAAAAAACAGTAGGGAAAATGCCGTCCTGCAACATATAAAAATACACAACCTACATATATATCATATGTATAACATTTACAGTTTTAGTAGTCGACACAAAAACTAATTCTACAGTAATTGTCATTGTACAAAACCATTACCACCTTTCATTCACACTTGACAAACGACAAACCAAATGGCTTGAGGTCAATTGTGAAGAGGCGCGTAAATGTCTTCTAGCACCAACAGAATTCAGCATTTTATTTGCCAGACAGAAGTCGAATGCCAAAGCTTCAAAATGTAAAAGTCAAAATTCTTCCTGATCTTATCTTAAAGACTACTTCGTCATCCGCCTATAGCATCCCATCTTCCCATCTAAATCATTTGAGCATTTATGCGTACATATATGAAGCTGACTAACTTTTTCTGCTGACAAATTGAAGTTAAACTACTAGATATTTAAACACAACTAACGCGAATAATAAATAATAACTTATCGTTAGCAAATAGTTTCTATAATATTCTATTAATACTATCCCCACTTACAAACTTTCGAGAAGACAGGTTTGTATACAAAGGAAAGTTGAGAATAAAAGCCAGGGTCCTATAAATCCACAGAACTTGCTTTAAAAACATCACAGGCAAAACTTATCGTTAGTTGTCAACAATAAACGACCCAGGAAAATGCATTAAAACTGAAAATTGGTAAGATTAAAAATTGATTATTAAGTACTTTGAGGCTAACAAAGGCTCAAAAACTACAAACTAATAAGGTATACGTCGCGCACATTTTACTCCCTTCAGTAAAACAAAACTGAAACTCTAACTTAATGTAACACATGCTATTTTACATAAAAGTAACATGTAGGTATTGTATATAGCTTCTGTTAAATATGGACATTTTTACATGCTTATCCTAAATTGCAAAATGCAATATGTACATATCTCCCAGACGGAAAATAAACTATATTTAGGACCTTACGAAGCACCTACGTATATCCATCCATCATATCCTCAACAAATGCTTTAATAGCTACTGCGTAAATTTGTTTGTTTGCAGTAAGTTTGGATATCTACCTTAATTCTTGTCTTCAATCATTAACACCCTTGTTGGTAATTATCTTAAATATTTCAAATTTGCGTACCTGGATCTCGCTCGGTAAACTGTACAACTACGAACCTAAGAGAAAACTTGTCAAAGAAAAGATTACCGGGCAAAGATTCGGCTACAACGGTCGAAACAAATAGAAAGTCAACGTACCCCAGAAGAACTCTTTGTAAACTAATATTTCAATTGATGAGATGCGTAGTATATCATGAAATATCCTGTATGTAAACTAAAAAATGTAAATATAGTCTTTCCCTTCAAGTCTCTTCATCCAGTATTACTACATCGAGGAAGAAAAGAAAGATAAAGTGAAACTGAAAAGGTTTCGTAAGTTAAATACCTCAGCTCCTTTTCTCAAAAGAATGCATGCCATGTACCGTTGACCGTCGTTTCGAGCTCTGCGAAAATTTAGTCTGCGAAGTTGTGTAATATGGTTTGGAGAGCCGTTCAACAATCCTCAAGAATCGAATGGGTTATTTTAAAAAAGTAAAGCATTTCAGAGTTGTCGGTACTAATTAAAAATGAAAAAATACAATTCAATCAAAGTTTCCATTGTATAATTAATACTCTTCGTACAGTCTAGAAGAAGAAGAAGAAGGGACAATTCCGTGCAAAAGATATTCAGTCAGTCGTATTCAATAAAAAAAACTTAATTTGTAAAATCCGAGTTCATTTCTTCCTGAGCAATAAATCTGTTATTCTGCTCTTTTTCAATAATAATAATTACAATAGGGACTACTTACTACTTTATTCCCTGTGATTGTTGCTGAGAATGTGAGCTCTGTAAAATTTGCGAGCAAATTACGGAACCTTTCACTTTCAGTTTTTTTAAACAGGTAGATTCTAAAAACTAAACTAGAGTGGTTAGCAATTAGCAACTAAGATTTGATTTGTGGACAGGATTAGTACATTGTGGTAGAGCGTGGACGCATGTTACCAAAATAAATAGCCACAGCCACTAACCCGTACTATAATAGACTCGAGTAGAAATAGCACACAAAAACAATATCAAAGCATGGAGATAATACCTATGTATGCGTATACGCGGAATGTACGCCGGCTACAGAATATAATATTTTTACTCTTTTCTACCACGCAATACTAGCAACAGTTTTCTTCTTCCCTTCATATTTTGGAGTCGCAATCTTTATTTCTTAAATCCTGTTCGGTGGCTCGCCGGAAGTTAGTTTTTCTTCTTCTTTTTGAAATAAGTATCAGCATAGTGGCTGGATGCTGATAAAGTGCTGGCAATGTCCCCAGCAGTGCAGAGAGTTGGAGGCTGGAGTTGGTTGTGTCCTGTTCCAACACCAAGAACGACACTTGAATTACCATTATGCAGCCCCATAGCAGAGGGAAGGTAGCCCTCCATGTCAAGTCCATTCTCGTGATTCACTTTTCGCTTCTGTCCCATTGAGTTCATTAAGTTGTTATTCATAGAATTCGCTCCAGGGCTGAGGGAATGATTCCCCCAGATGTTCCGAGTCTGTGCTCCTGGGAAACTGGCTGAGTGATGATGCGAGTGATGATGATGATGATGGTGTGGAGCCCCAAAACCCCCCGAATGTGGAGGACTCCCCAACACCTGATTGCTCCATGGAGTTGGCGTTGGGGAAACATTCCCGTTTCCCGACTCGAGTAAACCTTTGTTAGACGAGCGGGGAAATGGGGAATAAGATGGGGATCGAGGGCTAGAGCTACTCATTTCACTGCTCCCATTAGATCCACTTCTTTGCGGCATTTGTGGTCCTCCATGGTGGCCATTGTTGTGACCGTTGTGAAATGATCGATTATTTCCAATTGGAGAAGGAGGAGTACTCATTCCAGAGCTCCAAGTGTTGTGCTTCATACCATGTGAGTATCCATCTGAAGACCCTTGATCTGGCTTCATTGTCTGCATTAACAAATCCAGAAGTGCATTCGAAACTCCCCCTTGATCCAGTCCGCCATGAAGTGGGGACGGTCTAGGAAGATTGGACATGTGTGACATGTTCTGTTGTAAGAGTCCATTATGAAGTCCGTGTTGGAATTGTTGTTGGTGGGAATTTGTGGAAAACGGAATTGGCGATTTCGCCCCACCTCCGTTATCATTAGAAGCCATAGAATTTCCTCCTAAAATGTGGCACAAATTCTGTGGGTTGCTCAATAAATTATTTAGAGCCTCTTGGAAATCTCCGCTCATTCCATTCATCCCTCGATTCACATTTGGACCACAAAATCCTGGTGGAGTATTTCTCATTTGTTGAGTTGGGCTCGCAGAATTCAGCCCAAATAGCTGGTCCACAGTTCGTGCTGCAGAAGCACTGTTCGAATTTGACATTGGTGTCTTCATAAACAGTGGGCTCGTGTTGCCTGACACAGATTGCGAATCTGGTGATGACGGCTGTCCAAAGAGTGAATACCACACAGCTTGTAATGGATCTCCCGGTGGAGACTTTGATGGGTTCATTCCCGTGTCCATTGGCACATCCAACGAGGGTGAGTTTAAACCAGATGGACTTGGAAGAAGTGGACTCTGTTACAAATTGAACGTTAATTGAAATTGTACACACAGTCTCATATTGTATAGTTCTGAAGTTAGATTGTGATCATACCTTTTGCATTCCATTATAGGAGTTGCCCTTATTGGACTTGTAGCTTGGCCACTGGTCGTCTTTTGGTGAGTGTTGCCCACAATTGTTTAGACCTGCAGACCCCGGCGACATTAGAAGTCCACCTGACTGGAAAAATCCATGTGGAATGCCACCAGCAGAAGCTTGATCCATCATATTGTTTCCTGATGCTAGTCCAAGGAGAGTGCTCAAATTCGGTCCGTTATTCATCGTTGGCATACCATTCAAAAAGTGATCGTTGCAAAGACTTCCATTGGAAGCAACGTTTGGAGAGGATAGTCCAGTTGCTCCGGTATTCCCTTTGCTCATTGCTTGTAATGCTGCAAGCAGCTGCTGATTCTGTAATGTATTAGCTGAAGCTGAGTTCGGAGACATTTGTCCTGGTGTCCCAGCGGGAGTCAGAGATGCACCATTTTGCTGAATTTGGGACGCTAACAAAAGCGTCAGTGCTGTTTGATGGGCATTCTTTACAAGATTTGGATTGGATTGATTTGATGTAGGGGATCCATACGGGACTTGTGGACCTTTGTGATTGTGATAGGGTTGTCTTTTGCCAGGTTCGGCATTTACTCCTTTTCCTTTCTGTAAATCCTGTATTTGCTGCATGATTATTGCCTGAAGATTCTGGGCAACTGAAAATTAATCCAAACAATAAACAAATAAATAAGAAATCTCGAATTGTGTAATTCAAATTAGCGCACAGGACAACTTACACACTGGATTTTGTTTGGCTAAACTTTGAAGTTGTTGAAAAACTGCTGGTGCCGGTGGATCTGGAAGTAGTGCGCTTTTGCCTTTGTTAGATCCCTGAAAATTTTCCATCATACACCACGTTATACACTAATGCAATGCAACCACCATTAGCATCTCGCACCACACCACACCATAAAGTAATCTTATGACCAGAAATATTCGAGTGTCGCCTTACCCCATCATTCAATAGCTTCAGGTAGAGATTGATCGCTCGGACTCCAGGAATATAATACGATACCCGAATTCTGCTTCCATGAATTGAATAGCCATCTAATGCTTGTTGTGTTCTTTCAGCATCATCCTCATTAATGAATTCCACGAGACCCCAGTCCTGAGGGCAGCCATTTCTGAGTGCAATCTGTGTACAAAAAATAATAAAAAATCTTAAATGCTGAACATCATGCATTCTTGAACAAGGAAACTTTTGGAAAAATATTTAGCATACATACGGTTTTTTATTTAAAATAAGCACTCACTATAGTAATTAAACGTAAACAATAATACTTTTCTGCTGATTGATTGCATTTCCATTTTCTAGTTACCTGTTTTTTCACTAATCATAAGAAAATACCGACGAACTTCTCCATACGAGGACACCATGTTGTGAAACTGTTGATCTGAGTATGTTATCGGAAGCCTTCCAACGCATAGCAGCATCTCTGTCGGGGAAGGAACAATAGTAATTCTTTGACCTCTTAAAGTAAATACTGCGTTTCGGTCCCAGTCTTCCAACATCTGCAGAAATAAAGTGAATTTTAGCAAAAAATGTATGCACACTATCATAAACATAAGCTCCACTTTCAACTTTCTATCAGAATTAGAATCTTCGCACTCATGGCTTACTTCGGGAGAACAAAGGGCGACACGGGCAGATCCCGACTGAATCGTTACTGACTGCACTTCCCATTCTACCAGCAGCTCACGAATTTCCTGAAATTAAATAAACAATATTTGCTCATTAACAATTTGTATTGATCACTGACATACCACCCATACTGATTTTACATACCACCCATACTGACGTACTTGATCACTTCTTGGAAATCAAATACTAATAAATCCAACATTTGCCATTCAAATAAAAGCTGAGTAAAATGCTGATGACGCAATAGTACGGTATATTATTGAGTTGTAACGTTGAACGTTGTGAAGCTGTCGTAAAAATTATGAGAAATTATTAGACATTATAATAATTCCATTTTTTACGCTGTCGGCATTTCCTCACAACTCTTAATTCTATGAGTTCGAAACCACCCGTAATTTTGACCCGTCAGTTTGCTTGTGCACGCTAATCCGCGACAACAGTAGTGACACAGTGACACACCAAAGCCTCCACAAACAAACACTCATCTTTGACTGTATAACTTTAAAGTTTTTTAAAGTTTTTATACACCAACTATTTGTCGCCCTGCCTGTTAGTATCGTCTCAAAAGTGGACATAATAAAATGACAAGAAAAAATAAGCTTTTTCAACGTTTTCTGGAAGCATTAATATGCTTACTAATGTTTACTCTGGTCGTAAGTAAATTTTTAGTATTTTTCTCAACGCGCAATATTATTTTGCCCCGACAAGAAGTAATAAATCCTGCTTTCTAGAAAATTTATTGGCTAATATTTGTCGATCTATTTTTTGAGAAACTTTCAACTGGCCAACAAAACTGCAGAACCGCGTCTGACTGCTCCAGTTGCTCGATCATGAGCTGTGGGGTGTGTCGCGCTGATGGGAGTTGTATCTGTATCCAACGATATATGGCCTATATTTTGAAAATAATTCAGGAAGACGACAGCCCAGACTGCCATGTCAAACCCTGGTCTTGGTTTGGATTTGGAGGCTAACGTTGCACACAATTTTGGACTCAAGTTTTTCGTCCAACTTACAAGTTTTAATTGATTTCTAGCAAATCCTACGATTCTCGACTACTCCAATCCCAAAATTATTATCAAGGGCAGGTGTGCTGGAGAGAAATTTTGACAACTTTTAATCCATTATTTGTCCCTTGGTGAAATTAAAGAGAGAGATTTTGAGGAATGCTATGCTATATCATATTCCTTTTCTGTGTTAATGGCATATAGACAGGAGATGATAAAATTGAAATTTAACCCATTCCGCATTTATCGTTACACATGCATCCAACGGAAAAATATAGACAAAACGGTGATAATACAAGTTCAACATTGAGACGAGTGAACACTTTTTTTTGCATAAACTGCATATTATCCACTAAACATGCATCACACAATCACACATTCACACATCTAATTCCTAATAATAAATAAACTCGTTGTAAGGCAACTATAATTACGCAGCTAAAATGTACCAAACAGTTAAATGAGGAAACATGCTGAACATAGAATCTCATTTGGAAAAAAACTTGCCCAAGATATATCCCGTAATAGCCCTTAATGCCCCAATGTACCAATTTTTTTGAAAATCGGTCTACACATTTCGTCATAATGGTGTTGACAGACGGACAGACAGACGGACAAACATGGCAAACAAATCAACACCAACTAAAATGAATTTAGCTGCATAATAACTCCGTAGCTTGAATGGTGAAGAGCATCCCGTTTTTTATGAGAGAATAGAAAATTCTCTCGGCAGAAGAGAACCCCATCAGTGGATCTTTATATTCAAGTCGAGTTTCCAAATCCAATGGGTTTTAATTGACTGTAATACGATTAGCAATGAACCACAATCATGATGATGAAAACGACAAGCAAAGCAATTTCCTTTCAAATTGTGGAAATCGATAGGAAGAATCGTATTCTCTATCGGTTGTTCCCTGTCATTCAACTAGTTAGCATAATGAAATCTGCCCAACAACATTCGGGTGATTGTGGATGTTTGTGATTATCAAGCGATATGGAGAGGAACAAAAGCGTCAAGCTACAAGAGGTTATCTGCGCTAGCATCGAGGCAGCTTGTACAAAAGGCATTTTCATGTTTTACTTCACATTCACTTTAAAAGTGAATGCGAGAGGATCACCTCTAGAGCCAAAAAACAGTGACAGCTAGAGAGATTCATGAGACACAAATGTTTTCCCTAGAATTCCCTGTGGAACGGCATGTGTAAAGCATACATTTTTATAGCACTCTCCAATTCACGGTTGCCGTGTGATATGGCAATCTTTTAGCTTTGCGTAGCTTTTTTTATCTCCTCGTATTTTTCACCCACTAGACTTGGGCCTTTCTTAAATTTGAGGTTGAGGATATATGTGCTTGTATGAATGGGATGATAGACTTTTAACGTCCTATTCAATTTCAAATACGCTTTTTTTATCTTCTCGTCAAAGCTGCAGAGAGACTACGCGCATGAGAAGTTTTTTCGAGATAAAATTAAACGGAAATAATTAGTTTCTATGCCCTTTCACCCTCAAAACATTTGTCATTCTGTTAGACCATTGGAATTTGGAATGCTTCTGTTTTTGTCATTTTACATGGCATAATTTTGATAGCTGATAATAATCCTTGATACAGGTTGGAATACACTTTTGGTTTTGTGTTTCATCAGCGGAATTCTATGAAACAAAGTGAATTGTTTGGCTTGCAACGCATTTGAGGAGACATACATATTGCTATAAAACACTTGAGCTGATTGACGTACGTAGATGGAAGCTAAGCGAAGAAAGGAGAAGAGCTCTCAAGAATTGACTGACTCAGCTTCTCAAGAGGGAAGACTGGCTACGCTTCACTTTTAATTATAAGACCAAGCACACGCAGCTCAACTTTGATTTTATAAGATGCAAATATTATGCGACTCTTAATTCCATATAATTTATGACTATCGATAAAGAAAACTAAAGAGGGGATTAGCTATGTAGCAGTTTTTTAATTAGCAATGTCATTCTTCGAAGCGTGTCGTGGAATTCCTGGTATTAATTGACAATTAGATTGGGTTATTCTTTTGAAATTTTCTTCTTGAAAGGAGTTATGCCATTGCGTAGGAATGGAATGAACGCTTATGTTTTTGTTATGACGATTCCATTTTTATTTTTACATTTAAAAAATGTGCATATCAATTCAGGAAATACGAAAAAAAAATTGATTTCTTATCTGTATTCTCTCGACACAGTCACAATATTTTTAGGGAATGGTAAGAGTATTTAAGAAGCCCCTCGCTGTGATTTATATATCAGTTCCGATTTCATAATTAACCCACAAAAGCTCTCTCACTTAAGCCTCCCCAAACTGTCTCAGTTGTTGGTTAAACTCCAATTTCGAAAATGAATACTCTCGTCATAATTCTATTTGCTATCCTTGTGACTTCAACCTTTGCAAAGTCCACATCCAGCCGTGCCATTTTGCAACTCCCACAGGCAGACGATTCTGAAAATGTATGGTAGAGCACACATCTCCGTCATCTCTAATTTATCTTGTGTGAAAAGTTGAAAGAAAACGCAACCGGAATGTTTATACAAAATCATTATTAATTATCCCTTCCTTTCTCTTCAGGAAATCGACGTGGGCTCTGAGGCTGATCATAAACCGGAAAGGGAGATACAATTGGCACTGATGACAAATGAGTTGAGACCATCCGTAGATGTGGAAAGCACAAGAGGTAACACCGCACACAAAACTCAGGTCGAACAAGTGCAACAGAAGGCTGATGCTCCTGCTGCTCCCAATTCAGCCCAATTCATGTAAGCAAGTGTTTCCATCCCGCCTAGTTTTCCACCTCCAACCGTTCCGTTCTGCTGAACCGAGAAAACCCCTTTTACTTTTGAAAGAATAAAGAATGCGTAAAAAGAAAAGTAAGCCCTCTCGCTAATAATAAATACTCCCAATTCTTTTACTATCTTTCACAGTGATCTAAGCAAACCCCCGTCATCGACCATGGGATTTTTCATGGAATTATTCACCAGCCTGTATGTCACTCTAATCATGATTTCCTTTTCAAGTTCAATACTTTTTAAACCATATCCGTTAAAATTATCATTTCTCTTGTTCATTATTTTTTTAGTTGTTCCTGGATTTACAACTGGTTGATAAACTAGAATGACACGCTTTCTTTCCGCACATTAGCAAGATATTTCATAATATTCTTTAGCAATTTCCTCGGCAATTATTATTTGTATAAGAGAAACAAGAACGATTTGTATTATTTGACAAATCCATTGTGACTCAGTGAATTAATTGTTTCCTAAATAAAGTGTTAGTTTCAATAGAAACACAAAATTAATCAAAAGTCTTTACCAAATTCATGCATAGCATCAATTGTGCACATGTTTGGACTCCTTTGTGTCATTGGTCTTTGGAAGGGCGAGAGGGAGAGGAGGAATCCCAAGCTTCAAAATTATTCTGTGGCTGACTGGTTTAAGAATTGACAGCATTATGTACGCTAGGCATAATTGAGTAAGAAGTACAGAACAGAGTCGACTTTCTTTCTCTTTCCCTTTCCAACTCCCTCTTATACCTGAAACCTCCGTGCCAAGAAAATTGTGTGAGGATAGCGTGGGCTTTTTGTTTGATCAAGCGGCATAAACTTTGTTGATATCGCTAAAGTGCCAGATACCATTTCCTTTGAATCTATTCAGTCATGCAGTCAAATTTACACGGAAATACGCAAGAACACATGACGCTATCCTGCTAGCTTACCCCTCATATCCTTTCCCGATTGTGTTTTTTTTCATCAATCGTTTCTCTTCCATTGGCGTTGTGCATGAGTTATGAGTCTTCAATGTAGATTCTCATGCAGATGAATAAGACTTTGTTTTATCACTTTTGACATGACTCCAAACAATTAGCCTAAATTAAATTTCATGTAGAGTGCTGGTGTGCAACTGCTCATTTGTCATTTTTAAAGTTGTCATATAGTACATGTCGATTTTCCCATTTCTAACTATGACAAGAAGCGGCTGTAAGCCAAACTACCTACTTAAATAAGAACTCCGGTTGACATGTCGACCTGACTTGTATTCCATGTTAACTCCCCCATCAGAATAAATCTTGCAAGGAATCATAACTTTCTATTCAAACATTTAACATCCTCCCTCGGTTCTTTATTACTCCATTAAGCTGACAAATGCGTGAGTAAAGAGGTGCTGACAAACAATGATCCAAGTTAGACGACACTCGCAGATTCTAAGAAAAGGAGGGAATGAGCAAAAAAACTGTGGTGTTACGAGAGTTCAACTCGGAAAAATGGAAAGAGCTATATAATGTGAATGTCAATGAAACACATTCCTTTACTTGACATTTAACCAAACACCAGGGGATTTACAAGTGTGTCAAATAACTGGGCATAAAAAATAGAGTTATTCCAAGCGTGCACGCCAGCAAAGACTTTTTTCGCAAGTGGTAAAGATAAACCAATATTGAGCGTATATAACACCGCTTCAAAAATCTCAAAACTTGCGTATCGTCTATATCCTACTGACTCAATAATATCACAATCGTGTCAGTGATTCCACACCCATCTCATGGAACGTGGAAGGTAGTGCGTGCGTGAGGAGGAATACGAAGTCATTGTCAAATCCAAGATTGACAGCGATTTAGAATCAAGGCAGACGCTATTGCCAGACGCTTTGTCCTCTTTAAACAAACTCATTTCCCCAATTCATAAAGCTACACTAGCCCCATTAATTTTTCCCAAACCTCCTTCTACACCCTCACCTACGAGCATTTTGTTTTCTTCATTTTTTCAAAACAATCTGATGATACAGATATGCCTAAACGGATAAGGAAGTTAGTGGTAAATAATAAAACGGGGAAAATATTTCTCTCGCGTTGTTTTCCCTTTCTTGAGATGAACAAGTCGCACATGTACTATCCGTAGAGAAAGTCGAAGCAAATAATGACTCTTACAGGAAATAGGCAGCGTGCACAAGAGTTCCCTCATTTATGCCGATGATGAAGACCCTCTGCTATTGCTATACACATAGATACAAGCGACTTTTACTTTTTCTCCATCCATAAAGGATTTTCATTGTATTCCTGCTGTCATACCGTGTGTGCTTGAGAGCCTTAGAGTTTTGGTACGGTCTTCATAAAATATTCATGACAAGTAGAGAGAGAGTGTGTGCCTCTTATTAGATGGTTACATGGCCACAAGGAAGCTTTTCATGTAGTGGTGTCACTATTGTGCCCAGACTTTTCCTTTCTTGTGATAAGATTTCTCTTTTAAAGTCTTGCTCTGTGTACATTTCTAGGTGCACTTGAAACACGTACTCTTAAGCACTTTCTCTCTGCTATCGGCATATTTTTATTTCCCTTTTGTGTGTATTGACCGATCGGAATAAAAGATTGTGCCTGGGCAAGCATGCCCATTGGCTGATGAAGACAGCTACGCGTCAACTTCATATATGAGAAGGATGCAAAGATAGATGTATCGGTGGTTCCGTGTCCTCGCCTGGAAAGAGTTGCATAGAATGGGAGTATTGAATAATATTTACTGCTCCTTATTAATACCTCCCCTTCATCAATATTCAAGAGAGGAGGATTTTTCATGTGTAAGAAACAGGGACAAGGACAACTGTTGGGAGTCGGAGTGAATATGATTTCAGTTGTTAAATTTCCCCAAAGAGTTCACCGTTCCATGAGAAACTACAATTTCCTTTGTATCACAAGGAGCATGGGATGTGGAGCTGTACAAGGGGAGTGAACAATATAATGAGCTTTATTTTATTTAAAAATCCTCTCGAACATGTTGCACAATTCTGACCTCGACAGGATGCAACTACCAGGACACATTTTACTTGGCTCTCTGAGCCGGAAATCAATTGCAAGTAAATATTCAGAATAGATTTGCAGTGGATGTGGAGCAAAACAACGGGATGAAGTGTGCTGTGTATTTCTGTTTAAACAGAACAATTATAGCCTTCAAAACGAAACAGATAACAATATGAAGAAGTTTTATGTTTATAAGGAAAATAACAAATGTTATAACGTGGATGAATGAGGCTAGTCTATTTTTGCGAGAAAGAATTCAAGCATGCATTTTAGATCCGCATAAAAATAATATGTTTTAAGCTTATAAAAATTGAATCCTTGTTCTTCCGCTGGAGCAAACAGATTTAGCACTATTTTTTCCCACTGACAAAAAATTTTCTAACTTTGAGGAAATTGCTGAATTACAGACATGCAACGGATGCGCGTTCTTTCCACTTTGTAAACTGTGTATTTTCTCCAGGTTACTATTTCAACCAAACCGAAGGTTATCCTTTCTTCATTTCATTCATTCAACATGTTTTCCTGAAAATTTTCAAAAGCATGAAAAGCATCCCTTAGCCTTCTTCTTAAAAATTGTGGCTAGTGTATTGTTTAGTGTTTTTTGAAAAACTTGTGACTTTTACATTGAGGGCAAATAAACCATTCTTAAATAGCAAATTCCCGTAGTATAGCATTACGTCGCCAAATAATCCATTCCAACCGCCAACTATCCGATTTTCAGCCGCTGAAGTCCCTTTTTGAACGCAAAATATAGTTTACCCAAAAGTGTGTCTCATATACGAGGTGTCAAGATTTATAGCCCATTTTGTTCCAAATGACACTCTTTTCTTTTTCTCTATTCACGCATCAGCGGGATGACTAGTGAAAAATTCAAGGTGTTCCACTTGCAGTAAAAAGTCCAGTACTTTAGCTCGTATCTTCTCTTTCTCATGGGAAAATAGTTTGAAGAAAATTCAAAGCATTCATACCCCTAACTCAAATTTATTGTGTACTACTTTATTGCAATGGTAGAGGCTGGAAAAGTACATTCCTACTCTCCATTTTTTCAGTTACAACTGCGCAAACTTAAAAACCGAGGATAAGATATCCCTCCACCTTTATGAATGCAGTGAAGTGGATGGGGAAAATGGAAACATCTCTTTCCACTTGAAGGGGGTGCAAGTTTCTAACAAATAACCACATCGACTCACTCGACAAAAACGTGTGAGAACCTATTTATGGTGAATACACACTGTCACCAGTAGTGCTGATTTGACAGTGGAAAAACAAAGATATGAGCACGTTACTGAGCGCATTTTTGCTGTTTCTTCTCTTCTGTTTACTTTTACCTTTTCCAGCTCGTGTTATGGAAACTATGGAAAGTGGTTGGATAGAATTTCAACACTTCAAGAGAGAGACAATGTTTTTTTTGTCGTTTCCGACTGTTCAAACTGATAGTGTTACTGTTATGTGCATGGGAACATGTGCTTGATATCATACACGAAGGTAACCAACAACGACAATATAGAGATTTTGCAGAGATTTTATATTAAATTGGTCTTGGTAAGAGTTTAGAATGTGCACCAAGAAAAATAAACGGTGTCTTTATTTCACTAGTATAGGGTATGAAATGGGGTGAATAAAAAAACAAGCCGTTTCCACAATTTCCGTTGTGCAATACTTGCCTACGCACGTGTAATTCTAGAATGGGAAGATAGCGTTGGTAAAATTGCCCATGTATGTGTGGAACCAGTGGGGTGATTGAAGATACTAGTAGGAAAATTCAATTAGATCCCTGGACAATTTCCCTCTCTCGTATGCCATGTTCCACTTTCACCCTTACAAATTTTGTATTACTTCACTAGATGACGACTACATATCCACCATGTCTTTGTACGAGAAGCAATCAACGTGGCTTTCTTTCTCATACAGATTTTTTCCCTTTTGCCATCGTCTCGGGATGCGATTGCATGTTGATTCTAAGCATTTTCTTTAGCATCCTCTTACGCCCAGGTTGAGAGTCGGACATGGAGCATGGAGAGCTAAACTGTGCCAGAGCTAAATTACCTGATAAAGGGTGTACATAATGGTGGAAGCCAAATTTTATTCTCTCCACTTGCCAACTTGTACCAACTTGTAGATGCTCTGGAGTAGTCAGTGTTTTGTGCTCGTCAACTAAATGTAAATCTTGATTAGCGAATCTTTTCCAATGCAATACTGAGCCTACTTTTAAGAATGAGCAGATATTAAGAAAATGTAGATTTAGAAATGCAGCCTCGAGGTGTACAACATTGAACATAGTTTTGGAAATGCGTTTCCTTTGTAAAATACTCATTGAGAAGAAAGCTATCACAATCCTTTCACCCGGAGTGTGTAATATATGGAAGGAATTGGACGCCCAAGAGAAGACCTGAGTCTTCACTAACTCTCATCTTTCTTACCGCTTCCGCTCTACTAGTATCATTTCCTGTCAATTGAATAAGTCTTTTCCTTTCCGTCCTTGTGCCTCTATCACGTTGAATGGAAGGAAAGCAAATGCTACAGATCTAATCATAATATATTCTATTGAATTATATATGACCAGAGCAAAGATCCCTTTATAATATATTGAATATATTCGTATAGCGTATGCATGTATTTAATCACCCACTTCACGTCAAAGGTCACTCTAATTATCTGAGTTTGTTTGCTTGCCGCGTGTCTCCGTCCCTTTCAATTAGCTTACTTTCTCTCTACGCTCAACTCAAGCTGGTAGAAAACTTCTAAATGCTATTTTGTGGATTTATTCACTTCTTATACCTTCCTATTCCACTTGCTGGGAAAGTTTGGCATGTGGCTCTGACAACCAACTCTTATGCTTGTCAACAATGTCAACCTTTGCAATCTACTTTAACCAACGAAAAGTGAAATGTTTAAGAACTCGGTCGCATTCCAGGAACAACTAATGCTAAGACATCAAACGACATGACATCCAGTCTTTCTTTCAATTTCTCCAAGAAACTCACCCCCGGATTTCCCCCGGGTTTCCTCAACTTATTGTATTGTAATTTGACTCTTTGCGAAATCACGTGAGCTAGATTGATGACAAAGATTTATCTTTCCTCATATTACCGCAGGACTGTACGACATGCATGCCTATATTGAATTACTGTTTCTTGAGCGGGGTAATCATTGGCTAGAAAAGGAAACTTGAAACTGTGTATCTCACAGATATGACAAGTCAACATCATCAAATATATGCGCATATTCTTTTAGAAGACAACAAATTCTACCAATAATAGCGAAGAAAGCATGTGTGCGCCCCGTTCATAAAATACGAGACCACGACAAACAATCTCATTCCTAGGAAACGATACCTTCACGGAGAGTTAAGCATCTGTAAGGAAATGACTTTTATTCTTGGCGGCAAGTCAATAATAAATGACATGTTATATTATGAAATCCGACATTTTCGACATGAATTGCGTTGGAAAAGAAGGACTCTTTTTACTCCAACCAACTTGTCAAAATGTCCTGGTCTGGTATAAATGCTCTTCTAACAACAAAAAGGGGAGTTAAGCTCATGCATGAGGAAATAGGGAGAGTAATGAGATAAGAAATGAAAGGAGAACAGAGAGAAAGGAGTATCATACAGAGAGAGTATCATATCTTCTCATCATAATCAGTAACTGCCAAAGTGACTCTTTCTCAAGTGAAAGTGTACAAAAGGCTGAGGAGAAAATAAATGTAAAACATGATGGATATAAAAGGTGAAACACAAATTATGCTTATCTCTCCAATACACAATATGCACACTACTTTGGACCACGCACGTAGGAATGTTCATTTGGTTTTGGTTGGAGTGAAAGTAAGGGGAAACGGATACAGATCGGAGACACTAATAGCAAACGGGTAAAAGTGTGTGACGTTGAAAGAAATTGTGCTTATTTTCTAGAAAAGACGTCTCGAGAGGAACATCCCTGCCGAAATTAAAAAGAATTTGGCTAGTTTTTCAGATTATATTTATCAATCATTGATATGAAGTTAAAATATCTCAAATCGGAACCAAAACTGCACATAATGTCCTTATATGCTACAGTAGCACATTTCCATGCATTTTAAAAATAAATAAATAAACGACAACGGACGACGCGATTATGTCAACGCTATATTATTTCTGTTTGGTTGGACATGTATTTAGTTAGGATACACCTTGCGTTCACACAGGATGAGTGTAACACCGCAGCAGCATCAATTGCATGAGCCGTCAATCACGCTAGAATCTGATCCAAAAACCAATTTCCTTTTCCTTTGACATTTTACATTAATTTTCAGTCCTTCCTCATGTAAGACGTAATGTACACAGTGCAAAAAGGGAATCGACAATATACTATCTTTGATGTGGTTTTACGTGGAAAAGACATGAGAGTATAGCAATGAAATTGAAACAATCATACACTACTTTCCACCAGCCTTTAACTATAAGTATAAAAAGAAGTATAACACATTCATTCCTTAGATGTTTCGAGTCGTGGGGAAAATTTGCAATTTCCACCTTTCCTCCAATGTAGAACATTATGTGCACAACGGTTACCGGAATGCACCTCAATTTTTTACCCAAAGCGGAAAGTTTTCCATATAGACCTTAACCACAGTGCACATCCCGTCAAGTTTGCATTGTAATGGGATAATAGTTGTGGGAATTGTAACCTTATAAGAGGAATTGGGATGTGTGCACTTTCTGTGGCTTGTGCCTTTTAGCAAAAGAGTAGCCTAATTTGTCAGTTTAACAGTTTTGTTTCAATATGATGTCGTTCCCATCACCGAGTGTTTATGACAGTAAACGAGATTCTCTGCAAGATCCCATCCAATCTCTGAGCTCAAAACATGAAAGTGCCCGAGATCCCACTGATTCATGAATAATTCGAGATAAAACGAGTCGACAAAGGGATGAGCGAGACCTTTGTACAGATTTTTCCGATGCTATTCACTGATCCCTAACCACCACTTTGCGAAATCTTTACTGTCAGATATATGCTACAAGTCAAGTCGAGAATGGTGCAAGGTGAAGACAAGCATAGCTTTTTGGTTGTCACACTAAAACCATTCCATGTCATTTGGGGGCTGGTTAAGGAAGCCCGCTTGGCGAATCAGGGCCATTGTTTGACAAGCGGATACACTTGTATAAAGAGTCCCTTAGTACGCATTTCCACTCCATATAGATAAGTTCGAATCATGTCAAATTACCTGAAACACAAACAAAGAAAAATACAAACTCATTAAAAACCATGCTCTCATGGGAGACGAAACTTGATGAATTTTGCAAAGCAGATAATAAGCGCATATTGCGTTGAACAGTCACTATATTCGAATGAATGACGCTCAAGGGCAAAATGATTCATTCAGAATCTCCATTATAATGCATTATTTGCTTGGAAGCTCATTCGTAATGATTTGAGTACAAAATCTGAGGAATTTAGCTTTCCATTCGAGAAGTGAGGAGAATGGAGGAAATAAGAGTGGTAAAGAAACGGCACACACAAATATATCTACTTTTTACGATTTCCCTTCAGCAAAAGAGGAAAGTGTGAGAGAGAAAAGGCTTTTATTTTGAAAGGGAGAAAGGCAAGTGATGAAGTTATTGGCGGGAGACAAAAGTGGTGGAATCGAGTTATAGCTTCCAGATGTGGAATTCTAGCAAATTATTTTTATGAACACTTTTTTCCTCTCATTACAAAGGGAGGATGAGATGAGATCCTGGGAAACGTTTGGAAACAAGACAGAGACAAGCTATAGGCTCACATATGAATATAAAATTGCATAGCACTACAACAGTCAACCATCATATATTTATGTCCTTTTTAGTGAAATATTTTGAAAGAGAGAGAATGGAAAAATACGAAACTACTACAAATTGCCTTTCTCTTTTCTCTCTATTTCCCCATGCTTTCCTCAGCTCAGAGGCTTTTCCTGTTTGCTCAGAATTGAAGCCTCATTTCCGGAGAATTTTATCAGAGTTGTATGTGCGACATTTGTATGAAATAATGGAGTAAACGCTACACGACTGAAAATTACTTTGGAATATGACATAAATTCGTTGTAGAGTGTTCTTCAGTTTTTTCTGTTTCCAGCCAAGTAAGTAGTCGTATAGAATGCTAAATGCTTTAAATGGAGGACTGTGGAGCAGGAAAGGAACCTTTCAATCTTGTTGTAACTCATAAGCTTTCAGGAAGAGGAATACACGAGAGGAAAGGGAGTAAAATATAGTGCATATACGCTTCTCTCAAGTACGCCACCGGCCCATTAATACCCAGTGATTACTTTTACAAATACACTCTCCTCCATTTAATTTTCAATTTTCCATACGTTGCTTAATTTTGGCAGAGACTCGACTACAAAAAAGAAACTAGCAAGCACTTGGCCCTTGGGTCATTTTGTAGAGGGAAATTCTCCTCAAGGATTTTGTGAATTGAACAGAATCATTCGGATATTGTGTTTACTTATTAGTCTTTTAACCCCATTTCAAATTAAAAGCCAGATGAACCACCAACATGAAAAAGCATTGCGCAACAAGACATTTTTGCCTAATCCTACATCTATCCCTTTTTCATAGGAATGGCAATTGTGCCGTTAACATTTTGCTGGATATTATATGCAATGTAATTGCCGTCGTGTTGACGAAGCCTCACAATGTATGGTGACGCAGAGTTAGGTGCTTCATGTGTAAGAATTCTGGTATGGTTTCCATGTTACATGAAAATATATCATTCCTGCATGAAAGAAAATCAGCACCGCTCATCAAATTCGTGTATTTCATGAACAGAGTCAACAGAAGTGGTACTCGGTATTCGCAGGGAAAGAGAAGCGTGAGAGGTGGTAAACTTTGAAGACCGCTTGATTGAGTTTACATGCCAGTAAAGATAGGGAAACTGTAGCCGAGACGCAAAGAAGATGATTCAGAAACAAAGATATGGAGCGAGAATACATGATATAAAAGCTGTAGTTAAAGTACGAGAAAATAAGCATCAACTGTCAAAGTCTAATTGCATCTCAAAGGCATGTTTAACTTTAAACGTGATGTGTTGATTAATGAAAGCGATTGAATTGGCAAGTTAAAATGTGTACGCATGACTTTATTTTATGGTCTCGACTCATCTTTGAAATTAATTAATTGGTTAAAGGAGATCTTTTGAAGCACGCTAATGTGTTAAAGGAGCATGTTTGTTTAGTCATCTTTAGTACGCTCCAAAATGAGTAAACTACACGATTTTATAAATGTTTTGACGACAAAGTAGAAATAAAAGGTAATTTAGAGAAAACAAGTTTGTTTGAAGTGATCTGTCGATACGAGAATTAGGCCAACAACTGGTCGTTATAGACTAAAAAATGGATTTTTACGTTATTCCAAACTGAATGTGAATTTGTGCGCCGACAAACTCGAGTTTTTTTTTGTAATGTTGAAATCCTTGCCATTACTCTCAGAAAATGATGTCTGTCTGTGACACAGGGAATTTACGTCTTTCTAATCTGTGTCGCTTCCGATTTTCCATCATTTTTCGAAATACTTGACTCGTACACCGTTGTACTTGTAACTCAGTCACTTAAGTAGTGTATTTGTGAAGGGAGAGAAAAAACTTGGAATCATATTCCCGTAAAATACAACATGAACACGTGTACAAACACCGGCTGGTTGGGTTGAAAAGCGGAAAATAAACGCCATCATGTCCACATTTCCAAACGGATAAAAATACTAGGAAACCACATGCTATACAAGCGATCAATCTCGACAACGTAAATTTTTTTGCAATTCTATTTTATTAGTTCCGCGTCATTCACATTATGGGAAACTCATTTCCAAAAAGAAATTGCTACTCTTCGTCTTCAAAAAAAGCTGAAATCCTCCGTAAAGAAACCGACATAAAACACATTTTCCAATCAATTTTTCAAACTCTTTCAATCCCAACCGTTCTCCATCAGCCAATCCAATAAACTTAATTGAAGGAGGAAAAAAATCGCATAGTTGGTTGATATCTTTTTTACGTTCCTCGTATTCCCCCTGGATTTCTTTTCAAGTGGACCTGATTAGAGCCCATAGTAATTAAATGAAGTTGTGTAACCATTACAGTGGAGAGATAAGAAAGCTTTGAATAGGGAATAGCTAAATCCCACATAATTGTGTCTTATGCACATGCAATTAAAAATGTAATTAATTCTGAAAGTTCTAGTTCAAGGATGTCATTCGAAAATTCTTTCTTCTTCCTTTCCGCCTTTCATTAGTGTTTTTTCTTCAACTACGTACATATGTGCATCATGCATGCATAATGTTTGCAAGGTAGAACGATATGGAACAAGATAAGAGACGTGTGTAACAGAGAAGCAAAGTTAATGAAGGAGTTTCCACGCTCGCTTTTCACTCCTCAGGAAAAAAACTCTCTCTGGTCTGTCAACTGAAAATGAACGTTACATCATCAGAGTAAATCAACGAGAGTCTTGTTCTCACTATTTGTACGTCTGCAAAGTTGGCGTCATGCTGTCGATTTTTTCCCTTTCTTTCTCTCTCCGCTCCTTTGCATTCTGTGTTTTCTTTGTAAAAAGTAATCAATCACGGAGACAATTTGGCTCGTTTTCATTGAGACAAAACAGCACTGCTAAAAGTCCATTAGAATCTGATGTTGTAATGAGG
Source organism: Sinodicranocentrus sp. ZH6 (assembly GCA_027743935.1). Taxonomy (NCBI): domain Eukaryota; kingdom Metazoa; phylum Arthropoda; class Collembola; order Entomobryomorpha; family Entomobryidae; genus Sinodicranocentrus; species Sinodicranocentrus sp. ZH6. The sequence goes on along the minus strand of JAHZNA010003920.1, from coordinate 10,365 downwards.
AGAAGGGAAATGTGGTGGGGTATTACACGTATCAAAAAACCACATGTGCGCAATTTATACATTTTCACTTTACCCCATTTGAATCATGAAACTTGCTAAATCCCAATTGTTTTTTAGGGAAAGGGACGTATTTTTCTATTTAATCTTGACAGTTGTTGTTGTACACATCTCCAAAAATATATTTAGGATTTCGAAATGGCCGCTCGCAGTACTGATACCCTTGACTCGCCTTCACCTCACTTTCCATAAAAGTTTTACCTTGCAGATCTTTGTAAGAATGCCGTTATAGTGATTCCAATCTGACAGTTTTTTTACCTTAATGGACAGCTGTCACCTCAACGTTACTTTCACCCTTTTTGTGCAATTCCTTGCGAAATCTCCGAAGAAAAATTGACGAGGAAGAAGCAAAAGGAAGTTTAGATGACGGACGAATAGAAATGCAAAAATGTATCCGCCGCCAAAATGAAGCAAATGTAAAATGCGACACGATCCTCACACTCTTCTACTCTACAGAACACATTAAACTTTTGCTTTTGTCCTCCTTTAATTCATCGAGGGCGAGAGAATGAGCATCGTGTATGCATCAAGTGTGTTCAAAGGAAAATATACTCGAGTGATGCTAATAATAATGTTGAGTGGAGATTGAGTAGAGCACAGCAACCCGACGACCGATCCCATTTTGAATGTAGATTATGCGTTATTAAAAAAGCAACAGCTGCCACAATATTTTACACAGTGACATCCATTTCGAACCTTTTTTCCCTCTTGCCTCATCCCAAGCCCACATTGACGACTATGAAAATACAGAGGAATAATGAAGAAACAGATGAAACTACTTTGCATCCACTCAGCTGTCAAGTTTCATAAGTGCACAGACACAAACATGGGGTAAGACTGGGCGGAGTATCGATACAAATTGTGTTTGCACGCAGTCACTCACACAATCATCCTTATCATCCCCATAAATATGTAGATCTGCGCGGAGGAAATATGATGAGCAAATTTTTATTTTTAATTTTTTTGTCGGTGTGTTTGATCCAAAGTTTAAAAAAAATGCCACGACTTGTGTTATTTTAAACATGGATTATTGTGAAATGAGGAGAAAATGTGGAGAAAAAAAGTTGAGTGAATACTTAAGCAGCTCCTCGAATGTTTTTCTCCGCTTAAGCATCATCAATCCTCATCATGAAGCGTGACTTTGTGGCTAAAACAACATGACTATAGGTACGAGTCTATCTTTCCGCTTACTCCTTGCCACAAAAAGGTTTAGAGAGAAAAAAAAGTTTGCAAAGTTTCATGTCAATATGTACCGGATAGAGAAGAGATTTGGTGGAAACAAGAGCCAAATCGGAACCTAGCTCAACGCACTACAGCTTTATAAGCTTCATCCTCGTCATCATCATCATCACACGCAATCTTGTTTAGATCTAACAAATTCACAAGAGTTTACAAATAGCAAGTCTGCAGTAGCAACACCAATCCGGACAACGGGTTATTTCTTCCTCTCGTATTTTTTTCAAGGAAAATAAATCAAGATGTTGAAGCTCCCCAGAGCGATTTTCCTGACGATGGAGGCATATCTGTGTGAAAAGGAAATGTTGATACAATTCTAGTCCTTGTAGGAGCCTCCTTTTGGGAAAAAGTAAATGGTTATAACATGTGAGTGGAGGAGCGACGACTGCGACGCATTCAAACAAGAACAAGAAAAGAAACATTTAGTCGCTGTTTCCCCTCAGCCTAAATGTTCTCGCTCCCTTTTTTCTATTTATTCTTGAAATAAACCGACCGATCACGCAAAAAGTCGAAGTCTTAACAAAGAGCAAATCCGCTGATGATGTTAAATTGGTGGTGGCTTGTAAGTTTTGTGGTTTAGCGATTCTAAAGGTGGCACAAGTTTGACTGAGCGAAAAGTGTGGATGAAAGAGTGGGCTACACTGCTTTCACAAGGAATGTCTGTCTAGCAGAAACAAACTACTAATGTATTAACTGCTTGGCATCCTATTTACCTACTGGCTGAGTGATCTCATGTGAGTGAGTGAGTGGCCCTCATTCAATCTGTCAGCGAGCTTCCGCTATTCCCCAATAGTACCAACATCTTTTTCACCACATTTTTCTCACTCGCTTTTATCTCCTATAAACGTAATACGCCAATTTTACGAGTATGTATTGATTGCTGAAAGATCTTCATGTTTTCTCCTCAAATCGCCTAATAAACTTTGCGAGGAACATGCCGTGTTCAAGTCATCAAGCAAGCGCCTCAAAGAAACGCACGTGCAGGGGTGAACCAAACTATTTGGTTTTGTTGTTATTTTTTTTCCATCCGCTCCACTTCCCATATTTCCTTTTGCGAGTGATCTAAGCGGCAGAAAACAAGGGGCTAGGTTCTTAAAATCCTATTGCTTTCATTCAAACAGTCTGTTTTTCCACTACTTGGCAACCCGTTGCTGGAACACCTGCCAATAAAACTTGTGCATGTTGTTGGAAAATTTATGCCATTCTGCGATTTTTTTTCGAGGGAAGGAAAATTTAGTACGCGACACAAAGCGTAAAATTTCCCCTTGGTAATTCAAGAAAGCCTCTTATTCGCAGTTTTTTTATCACCTTTCCTCGCTAAGAAAGCAGGGAAAGTTGGATGTGTGCGAGGAGAAAAAATGCCTTGTACACGGCGGTTCTAAAACGAGTGAAGATTAGGTTGGAAGAAAATTATGAAATATCTTATTAGGAGTCACGATACTAGGAACATCAAAATTGGGTAGATGAAGGAAATTATAGCTTCCTCCATCAATGGGGAAAGCCTATCGAACAAAATAATACGTCTTCATATAACATTATCCAAGAGGAAGACGCAAATACGGAGTCTAATGCCTTTTATCCTTCCCCATAGCCCGTGAATTCATTAAATTAAAATGATGAATTTATCAAGCTTCCCTGTAATCCAGAACTACGTTGAAGCCAGTAAATTCAACGATAATATGGTGAATGCAAACTGCAAAGCTGTGATCCCAAAGCGTCGCCCAAAGTTCTTTTCGTGAATTGTTTTCTCAACTCTGACGAAATGAAGTAAGCGCAAAATGTAATTCTCAATAAAAAAAATAACGATTCTTGCTCAATCCTTTCCCTTGTTGTAACGAGCTCACTTTCTGGTTTATTATTCCGTTTCATACTCAGGAAAGCATATCACACGGTAAGAGATGAAGTCACTAATAAGCTATATATGTAGAATCCAGGAACTGTATGTATCTAGTTAAGAAATAGCCAGGAAAAAAGAAAGTGTCATCCTCTCTTCCTCATAAAATAGACTGATGTCGTAATGTCATGCTCGTAAAAATTCATTCCAATTCCTAGAAGATCAGAAGCCTATCGCTTGAGCCTCTTATAAAAGTATTCCTTATATATTCACTAAAACTTTGCTTACTATGGTTGGGAAAATGATGACAATTTGAGACTGGAAAGTTGGGCAAATATAAATGCAAAGTAGGTATGGAATATTATTTTTTCTCTGAATTATTGCTTTCACTATACCCGTAGAGTTGTACCTCTGTTTTATAATAACTTACTTTTGCACGCATCTCTTCCTACATGTCGTTTCAGACAAGGTGATAAGTATCTTCATCATCTTCTCCACCCTTTTGCAAAAGCCGTCTTGTCTTCGAGTCATTTATGAGTAGAGAAAGTGAGAAGAAGTTGTTAAATTACTTTCATTTCCAATTTGTAAAAAAAAAGTTTTGTTTTAGTTAAGGTCTCTATTTTGTGTCATAAATCAGAGCTTATGTATTTGCTTGTTTTCAGGGCACAATAACTCCCTCAATAGTTTCTCTCTTTTGAAATGCAAATGCAACACAGCCGGCCGCGCACTAGCCCCCATCTTACATTACGTAATATATTCCTTGAAATGTCTTGCAAACGTCTTCACACTCGAAAAAAGGAAAATAGGTTTTTACATGGAAAACTCCCGTGAAATGGCTTATTTTCAGTGGAATTGGAGAAAACAAACTTTTTCACAGAATGAATCCACTTCTCTCAATCCAGTTCTTTGCCTTTCATTATGCACACACTGGAAGGAGAAGAAACGTTTTTGGATGTACCTACAAAAAGCGGACTAGTGGGATTTGTTGTGAAAATGTCACGAAATAGGCCTTCTTCTTTTGCCATCCTTTTCTCCATTTAAATTACAGGGTAGCTTCTCTCTACTGGCGTGTGTTTACAAAAAAACGCAGCGAGAAAGACCCATGGAACTTTATAGGGAAAACAGTTTGAAAGAAAATCATTTTGATTCGTGATGTACGTACATCACGCACGCGGGGAGAGAGAGAAAAACAGCAAAAGTTTGATTTCTTGGAAAATTATAACTTATCGAATCAAATCATACACCGACCATTTGAAGCCATAAGTGGAGAGGAAGAAGTCTCCAAAAATAAGCTTTCTCTTGACTACACTTATTCGTAATGAGCATAGGTTTCCTTAAAAAGTCCCATCTCATTCTTTTACTCGTCTCGTTAGGCATTGTACTATGCGAGTAGAGAAATTTGCCTTGCACTTTTCCTCCGTATGCATTATCCTTTCCTCAATCCTATTTCCAATGTGTGCAAATACTCTAGGAATTTATAAGAGATGGAAAGAGAGTCTCCTGGTGCATGTATTAAGGGGAGGCACGTTAGAGGACAAAAGTTAGGAAACCACTGAGACATGAGCCTTCACATAATTTGTGGACTACTAGATAAAGTAAATAAAGTCTTCTCTCTCTCTCTTTCTCTTTCTACTTGTTTTACAGAAAGGATTTTGCCTTTTCTCTCCCATATATAAAAACGCGTACATGTCCTCAATGCATAAAATGATATGCATACTTGGAATTGCCTCTTTACCCAGTGCCGTCAAAACACTGGAATGCCTTTTACTTTCCCCTAGGAAAAACAGGACAAGACTTTTCCCCTGTTCATAATTCCACACATGAATATATTTATTTTCCGTGGTTTGGTTGACTCCTCATAAGTTCATATCATTTTCCTAATGTTGAAGATGCAAGTTGCTCCACACAAGTTATTTATATTTGTGAGAAATATTTAGCCAAGTGTGTGAGGAGGCAAACATGCAAACAACTGTATGCATATCTTTAATCTTTATGTATTTAGCGCTGACTTTTGCCATCATATCCATTTTGTAGGTTTCTTCCTCGCCAAGCATGTAGTGCTAGTGGGGAGAGGGGAATATTTTTCCTGGCTAGGGTTGTGTAACTAACAAGAGTTCTTTCCTCCTTGACTTTCATACTTTCCCCACTCACAATTCTCGTCTGACTTCACAATGTCCTCAAGATATCCCAAGTCACTCTCCATTACTGTCGGAGTTCAGAAGCCAACAAAGTCTGGTACAGCAAGCCCAGTTCTTTTTGGAAAGGTTTTTTTTCCTTAGACGAAAAAGGAAAAAAAAACTGACGAGGATGACGAAGCAAGTTCTTTTTCTCTAAGATCTCAACTCGGCTCGAGATATGGGAAGAGAAAGGCAAGAAGGAACTGTCAGTCAACTGATTTCTCAACCTCCAACATACTTACACATGAAATCCAGTTTGCTCTCTTGTGTTCTCATATCATATCTCTCCCATTAAATGTCGGTGGATGAAATTACAGAGGTGCATTACAGCCTCAAAATATATTACATTCTTATGGGTATCAAATCTGGGGAAAAAGTTGTTCGTCTCGTCGCTTCCCAATTTTTGGTCTTTCTCATTTCAACTCAATCTTGTTGAATGAAGAAATTATGACACTCTGATGTTTGAAAATCTAGCATGCCACCTTGGCAATTTCAAAGTTGAAAAACTCCTTCACACAATTTTCCCTCTTATCCCTCTCTGCCTACTATAGCAAGTTTATGTATTAGCTAGATAAACTTAGCTAAGCTCAAATTTAACTTTTAGAGCATTGAAAGCAGTTTCGTACACACTCATAGACACATTTTGCAAACTTTCTCTATCTCATCTGCACCTTGGCGCTTTGCTGTGAGTGACAATGCTTTCACCAGTAGTTGGACAAGGCTTTAATGCTGGCAAGCAAAGGGGATAAAAGTTTTCCGTCGTTTCCATCATATTTTCGTTTCATCGTCATCTTGTGTGTAAAACCCGAAATTCACCTTATCAAAGACACTCACATGATAGGGCACAGCCCTCACTTGCAAGTTTGTAGGTAAAAACTCGGAAGGATGACTCAAAAGATGTTGTCCCTCCTCTCAAAAATGTGTAAATAAGTGTACAACCATTTTCCATTTTCTCATTTTCTCTTCTCTCCTTTTCCCCTCTTTTTGAGGACTTAATGGCAAGAGAAAATAAAACATGATATGATGCACAAAAACGCACCATCAGGTTTGTCCTACTACTAGAACATTCTAGAAACTTCCCCTGCTACATCAATTACTCTCATGATGACACTGCGGAGGGAGACGAGCATTGTTCAAGTATTCCTTCCCCGTCATGTCATTTAATTCAAACTTGCATGTTCATTAGGTCTCGAGGGAGAAACCCGTTATGTTAAGAGGGACACTTGGAGTATTACGAGATTTTCTCTCAACTCTTCCCAACTAGCAGGGTGATGATGCGATTTGTTTTGTGCTGCATTACTCAGCATGTCTTTGCGTGGCAGTGACAGACAAACCGTGTACAATTCGTACATCCTTCAGAAACCATTTGTTTTTTACCTTATTTCTCGAGTCCAAAACTGTCAAAATGATCACTTTCATCCATTCTGACTTTCTTTTCTAGGTGGAACATGCAAAGAAATGGTTTGCTCTCTGGTGAGTGGCAGCATTTTGTACAGTATTCGTCATGCACTTCAAACAGAGTGCATCTTTGCTGGATATGTGGTAGAATGTGCGAGACTCGTTCATTTTATGCTTCACAGCCTTCATCTCTCATTACAAGCCCAGATTTTTCATTTCACCTTGGCTTTATGTAAACAATTTAAATTTCCTCTTGTCTTCCGCCCGTGCTTTGCTTTTACATTGTGCCACCATCAATGAGAATATTTAGAAAGTAAAGAAGAAAAAAGTTGAAAGTTCCCTTCTCGTTTATTTTTTTCCGCCTTGAATCCCAGGGAATCTCTCTCCATGAAAGGGATTAGCACGAGGAATGAAAATAAAGTGTTGACGATGTGAAAAATCTGCGTTGTATGATTATAAAAATAAATTCCGCCTCTTTAACTAAACTTTCCACGAGCTGATTTCTTAGTGCTCACAAGATAACAACTAATTTCTTTTCCTCATTTTCTCATAAGACTAACACTAATGGTTATTCTCACGAGGATATTCTTCAAAATTAAATGCATCTTCACAAACTGTCTGAAAAGCAACATCACCCCTGTTCACCACGCCACCTTCCTCGCCTCATTTACCACGTGACCTCCTAGCGTTCCATTTAAATGTGGAATTTCAGAATGAGTGTAAGAAACGGATGGTAATTAATTTATACGTGTTAACCACGTCCTCAACCAACCAGCTTGCAGAAATGTAGGGATTAAGTTTGTTAGCCTCGTAAAAAGATAACTTGACGTACGTAAAAATGGTTTACCTAGCGAATTTTTGGATTTTTTCAGCGAACTAATGCTTTTAAATGGAAAACGTGAAATAAAAATGGATTTTTCTGCGAACTAATGCATTTAGATGGAGAACATGAATTAATAATAAAATCATTAGCAAATGTCATTTTAGTGGGACTTTCCATAAAGTCATGCTATTGCCGGCTGAAGTCTGCTTACGGACCCCCCTTTTTTATACAAAGTCAAGTTGAAAATTGAATGTTGAGTTGAGAATCGAAACAAAAGTGAGTTCGAAGTTTGAATATCTTTATAATTGGTTAGGTTAGATAGGCTAGGTTAATGTTATATCGGTTTGTTAGGTTAGGTTAGATAGGCGATTATCAACTCAACACTCATTTGCATATTTTTGATTCTCAACTCAATTCTCTACTCAACATTTAATTTTCAACTTGACTTTTTAAAACATAGTGGGGGTCCCTAACCCAAAGAGGTTATAAATACATTAGTTAGAGTCCAGAGTCGGGTTACGGATCCCCCAAAAATTGGGGGTCCGTAAGCAGACTTCAACTCTATGGCCCGATACTGATATATTTATGTATATAAATCTATTAAACTTTAATCATTTAGAAATTTATTCATACAAATGCGTTTTCTATTAAAAAGCATTAGTTCTAGTTCGCAGAAAAATACATTTTTATTTCACTTTTTTTCCATTTAAAAGCATTAGTTCGCTGAAAAAACCCAAAAATTCGCTAGGTGAACCATTTTTACGTACGTCAAGTTATCTTTTTACGAGGCCAACAAATCAATTGCCATGAGTGAGAGTGCGAGGATACAATAACATTGTAATGTTGTAAAAAAGAGAAGACGTAAACGTAAAAGCTTTTCAGTCACTATTTACGTCAAATGAATTTAATCTGATTTTATACAGATAAGGTAAAGGTAAGATTGAAAAGGATGGCTGTATCCATCATCACTGTTAAAACTGATATGCTAAATTATGACTTAAGTCTAACTGACATTACAATTTCACAGAGTTTATCAAGGTGTACGTGTACTACACGCAACAATTAATAATCTCAACACCAACAAAGCGACAAATACAAATTATTGTCATTTTTAAACATCCTTAAAAACAGGAAAAGAGAATATTCTAAAAGCGACCGACAATAAATTCGTAAAATGTCAAAAGAAAACTTGGAAACTTTAATAGCTATTCTAAGCTATTCATAGATTTAAGTTAGTCGATCATTGAAAGTGCATTTGTCTTTCATTTCTTATTCTATCTCAACTTACTTTCCTCTCGGATGGATTTTCCATTTCATAATGACAGAAGAAGATTCAGTTTGCAGAAAGTTTTCGACAAGAAATTCCAGCAATTGTTCTCTAGAATATCATTCTCCCAACCCATATCCTGTCTTCAATGTTAAAAAGGGTAGTAGTATACACTTTGATGAACGATGTTTTTCAACCGTTCAAATGCCCAAGTTGTTTTGTGTAATATTGTAAGACTTTAGGAGAAAATCTTTCTTTACGAAACTGCCTGTGTATTGGAACTGGTGAGTTCTACTTCAAATAAAAAACTTTTAAACAGATAGTTAAGTACCTGTTCCCTTTCCACAAATATATTGGAAGACTTTTTGATGATATGTAATGCAGGAAAAGATAAAAGAAAAAAGTGGAAAGAAAATAATAGGAAAAAATTCCAAGCGAAGTAATAGTAGTAAGCATGCTGTTCTTTTGTCGATGAGAATGATGATGTTTCTCAGCCACGTCTTATGCATCATTTTGAGCAACTTTTTGAGCAATATAACACCCATACACGATATTCCGTTTTAGGCACATTGCAAGAATTCCTCAGCGCCATCACCGCCTTCATCTGATGCCTGGTTGTTTGAATAGTAGGAAAGAAAAGTAGACGAAAAACTTCCAATAACTTTTTCTCCTAAAGAAAAGCAAAGTCTTAAGTTTCCTCTTTCTATATATACTTGCTAACAATACCCTAGTTATTTATTTGGAAATAGTAGAAAATCTTAGGTCAACTTGCAAAATTGCAAGAGTACACTAGAAGAGCAGTAGAGACATGGAAAGGTTTTCTCTGGGTGAAACGGAAGAGAAAGCTGCTCTGTTTGTTCCGTTCATTCATTCATCCATATCAGGTATCCATTTTATGATATACTTTTACAGGTATCTGTTCACAAGGAATATTAGCCGTGTCGACGTAGAAAGATATGTATGTCAGCTTACTGGAGCTTTCCATTGAAGGAGTTACTTTTACCTTTTCCCCGTCATATACTTGGTCTTTATACGTCTCTCTCGGTGTTTCTAATATTGCATGATATTAGTTCAGTGGATTGTTGCATTGTGATGGCTATCATATGATTGTACCTGGGCTAACATCCGGTTGGGCTTGCACTTTCTCCCAAAGGGAAATAGAGGTAGAAACGAGAAAAAAGCTGAATTCTCAGAGGATTTTTCTTCCTATTTATTTCGCTCCCTTTATCCAGAAAATAAGGCATATGATGCGCGCGTAAGAGTTTTCTATGACAGGAATAAAAACTTGAGTCAGGACAGGACGCTTATACGACGACATGATCAGCTTTCAAGCTTTATTATACCAAGACCTCTATGCACAGGGCAAGGTATACATGTAAAATCCCAGATATTCTATGTTGTTCACAATACGCGTCCTCCAGATTAAACTAGAATAAATCTGGTAAGACTAAGTTGAGCTCGCAAATAAGACTTTATTAAATCTCACTTTAAACATTAACCTAACAATATAATACAACAACATCTCATAAAACGATAGTCTCCTATCATACATTAACCTAACAATCTAATACAA
>JAHZNA010003919.1:0-15738 GCA_027743935.1 Sinodicranocentrus sp. ZH6 | reverse complement strand
GCAAAAATTAGTCTTGCTTCTGCGGGTTTTGTAGCAGGTATTTGACTGTCCCAGGAGATAAAAAACTGTTTTTGGAAATCATTTGTTTTCCAATTCTCGTTCATAAACTGCTTTCTTACTTGGGTATTTTTTATATTTAAAATGTCAAATGACACATTATGCAGATCAGAGAGGACAATGGTAATCATAAGTCCAGAATAGCAGTAATAATTGTATCCATTTCTCCCAACGAGATCTCTGCACGCATATGGGTTTAAAAACTTTCGAAAATAGCCGGAAGTTGGAACGTATACTAATGCCGGAATTCTGATTCCGTTGCCATTCCAATTCAGCGTCTTATGGAAACTTACCGGGGAAAAGTCTTTCATAATCTTCTCATCAATAAACCTTCGTTTAAACTTTGTTCTGAAAGCGGAAATTAGTTCCATAGTCGGTCTTTCGCTTTTAGATGTAGGAAGCCAAACAATTACTTTTGTAATGGGATAAATCTTCAAATATTTGTAAGTTATAGACGCAAACGGTGCTGCTCCATCAGAACTTCTTCTAATCATGAAAAGGGCGTTGAATGGAGAATAAGATGTCAAATTTTGAAACCACAAGGCGTATTGCACAAGCGGAGACTTCCATTTTGTAAATATTATGTTGTATGGTTGCATGAATCGTCGTAATGAGAATTGAATTGGTTTGCGGGGTAAAACTGGAAAGTACATTTTTGCAGTAGTTTCTTCTCCCTCAGTTACAATGCAAGGATCTATATTGTAAAAGATGGTAAAGTAGTTTTGAGGTTGGTTAGCAATCATTGGCTGGAAATATTTAGCAAGAATCTGAACATCGTCACAGCCGAAAGCATTGCAGAGCGAAATAACAACACTGCAGATTAGACTAAACTGCAAAGTGTTAGCTTGCTTGTGGAACGGTGCGATCCCCATTTTAGTAAAGTTGTGTGATTTTTAAACACTTCGTTTTGCACTTTTTGGATGAGTTTGCACTTATAGTTTTAACTAAACCCGTTGGATTTAGTCACAGAAGTCTTTAGATCTTAAAACGTTTCTAGTCTTAAACGAAGAAAATGTTCATACTAGTTGCTTGTTCTATGACTAGTATTTTTGTAAATTTTTTCTAGGTAACTTTACTAATGATTGTTTCAAAAGGAATATGACTTCGTCAAGCGGGTTCACCTGCACTAAAAAGAACAATGATTGTGTCGATGTAAGATTGTTTTAAAATCAAATGTAGGTAAATCGAACTGATTTAAAGGTTTTTTATCCAAAACTATGTATTTTTGTAGCGCAAAATTCAGTAAATAAGTTATTTCCTTTTGAGCTAAGTGGGTAAGATGGTTGAAAGTAGTTGTTCCTTGCAAGAAGTTTGAAGACGCAATGACGATACATTTTTCTCAAATATTTGAGAGAAAGCAATTTACTGGAAGAAAAAAAACAATTTATTTGAGAAAATGTAATTTATTGGAAGAACAAAAACAATTTATTTGAGAAAAGTAAGTAACTGGAGGAACAAAAACAATTTATTTGAGAGAAAGCAATTTACTGGAAGAACAAAAACAATTTATTTGAGAGAAAGCAATTTACTGGAAGAACAAAAACAATTTATTTGAGAGATAGTAATTTACTGGAAGAACAAAAACAATTTATTTGAGAGAAAGTAATTTACTGGAAGAACAAAAACAATTTATTTGAGAAAAAAATTTAATGGAAGGACAAAAGCAATTTATTTGAGAAAAAGTACTTTACTGGAAGCACAAAAACAATTTATTTGAGAAAAAAATTTAATGGAAGGACAAAAGCAATTTATTTGAGAGAAAGTAATTTACTGGAAGCAAAAAAACCATTTACTTGAGAGAAGACGATGACCGAAGATTATAAGCACATTGTCCAGTTGGGAAAAAGAGAGCGTGCCAAGAAATAAGAGAACCAATTCCAATTTTGTAAACGGGAAGATGATCTTTTCAGCTCTTCAAAGGTTTTTGTATAACTTTTTTCCTGCTATGTATATTTGTTTTTTTCTTTAACTGGTTCAAGGAAGCGGTCTGGATGCAAGTGTATGTCAAAAATGGAAGAATTCTAGAATGTCCGCCAATCCGGAAAACCCAAAGTGTTTTAATTTTTCTTGGCGTGCATCCCATTCATCCTCACTGCATTAATTTACTTTTCCTTTCGTCAACACAGCACGTGTCTTTCTTTTATAAGTTGAAAAACAATCATGCAATTCCATTCTAGAATTCTACAAAAGCATTACATTGAGAACCATAAAACTGGAGACTAGAGAAGCACTCCAGAGGAAAATTTTCTCCTGAGCTTGGCCAGAGCTGTTTGGCATGAAAAGAAAAGTTATGGTAAAATCAGTCCAGACATGAACAATGTTGACGAATTCATGAAGTGGGAGTGGCTTTTTAGGCGGATCATCGTAACTAATCTAGAATGAGGATTATTACTGAAGAAACTTGAGTTTTGGGTGGTTGGTAATCGTATTGGTAGCAAAAAATGAGGCAAAGATGGATTGATGAGCCCTGGAGTAAAGGTAAATTGTTGAGGGTGGACTGAATCTTGTAGTTTACAAATTTCAACGACGAGTTAAATTGGTTTTTGTCACAGAGCTCTTGATAGTTGCTCTTAAGAAGATGAGAAAATGGGGATGTCCTGGATATCCATATCTGTCCAGTTTTTTAAAGGAGTTTCTATAAATATTTTAGCAGAGCTTTAAAAATATTTGATACACAGGTAAGCATTTCACAAAAAAAACTGCTCAGATTCCACTTCAAAATAATTCGTTAATTAACAGGGATGTCCTAAATTGTCACATCTTGCCCTAGCGGACACTACAACTTTCTCTTCAATCTAGCGCCACCACTATTTTTATAAGCAGTTTATTTTAGGAACAAATTTCGTTTTCATCCTACATTCTTTTATACCATATTTACCAAGCCACAGCAACAACTTTCACTTCTGGTTTTACTGCACGCATTGTTTAGGAGTGAAATGAGTGAAAGATTACATCATGGGCATTTTTAAATATTCTGGAATCCCACCGGTTTTACTTCGCCATATCTTTGCCCTACATTGCTTAGAAAAATTGATTTGCAGCAAGATTTGTTACCTTTTGCTTTCTCTACTGATTATTTGTCTCTTGTAAAATATTCCTGTCACTTTCTCCTCTCCTTGTCAGCAGAGAATTATGAGGCGGAAGGAACTACAATTTTATTATATTGAGGTTAATCCTGACTTTTAGGGGACAATGACAGGCAAAGAAGCAAGCAGTTTGGTCGTGCATTGACAGCAAGCGCAAATTTTTATACTGGATTGCAGAATTTGTAAAAATAAGAAGGATAGATGGGCGCCGTTATCTCTCGATTTAATTATATTTTCAAACATTTCGAATCTCATTTGGCAAATATATGTCAGTCAAAAAGTAAAGCTTTGAAATGTATCTCTAAATGGATTATCATCTTGTCTTCTCATCATTCATTCACATGTGCACATATTTCCTATTAAAATGGATAATTAGAACGAGAAGGTATAGCTTTATTGAGCTCTTTGTTCTTTTCTTGCTCGGATATATACGGAAACGTGTTGAAAATTGGGGGGAAATATGAAAACAGACTAACCAACTATTTACCTTTTTTCCTTAAGTGCTTCCACATTTTTAACAAGTAATTTCAGCACAATGTTAGCGAGTACTTTCCTTTTTTCTCCCCAGCATCAAAGTTTACAACCCATTTCCTCCATCTATTATATAAAGTCGTGTACAGCTTGACCAACGAATAATTCAATAAAAATTACTTAAAATCCTCTTCACCAACGAAGATATGGAAAGAAAAGGCTTAGAATATTCGTATGCAAAGTACATCAGAATATCGGATGCTATTTGTATTTGATTTTGGTTAACACGTGAATAAACTCGAATTGAATCTAACAAGTAGATATTGTTGATGGACATGGTGGAAAATTCACTTTGATATTTTACACCAACCACCAAGCATTTTAATGATTTATCAAAAATCACTCCCTCAAAAGAAAAAAAATCCAAAATAAAGTCCCTCTTGTTGGGGTGAGGATAACTTTGAAAATACCGTTAGCAATCTCCAGATATAACACTTTTCATCCGGAAATAAATCAATATGACTTCAACTCTGAAAAATGAACAAAATGGAGTCTCTCCACTGTAAGAAAATAAAACTCACTCAATAGTTCCCAATTCGTACAATTCCTATAAAAAATCCTCCCTTTTGTCAACTTTGTTCATATGGTATGAATTTTTTTCATAATCCGTACAGTTTCCCGGATAAAAAATTTGTTACTCCTGTGGGATGAGGATAAGCTGGATAGATATTATTATGTAGTGTAAGTGGAGAGGATATTATGAATAAAATTATTTATTGTTATATCCTCCTCACATTTCCTTATGTTCCTATAAAAATCATGCTATTTTTTCTCTCTATAAAATAAACTTTCCAATACTTGATAGTTTTTATATATCCTTTGGCATGAAAAAGGATGATATTCCTTAATATTACGATTTTTTAATAAAGTATTGTATTCCTAAAAAATCCTAATGGAGTGATTACAAGGGAAATTATAGCAGTTATAATAACCCTGTTACTTTTTATCTATTGGGGATAACCAACGACCACTTTTATTTTTCCCCTTTGAGTCTCTCTCTCATTCTACCCCGATTCAATGCACACCCCAAAAGGTATAAGGCCTTTTGCTCGCGGCCCCATTTGCTCGCGGACTAGTTTGCTCGCAGACATTTTTGCCCACACAATAGTTTGCTCACATAGTCCCGTTGCCAGACATTGAGTATTTAAGATTAAAAGATCGATTCGACAACACTTGCGTGCTATAATTCAATGCACTTCTTTATTTGCCAATCTCTAGAAAAAAGTCATAAAAAGTCAAAAAATCTCATAAAAGTCGTGCTTTTAATCATATATGAGAATTAGTCAAACTTAATGGTTGCTTGGCAACACATGGTAAGTAAATGAAGAATTGTCAAACATGAAAATTTTCAAGACAGATGATTACATAAACTTCAAATCATGTTGGTTTGCTCTCTTGTATATTATGTAGTGAATCGTAGATTTTAGAATAATTATCTTAATTTTAACTTGAACATGGAATCCTCTGACAAGAAAAGGCAAACACATGGTCATGGTGTAACTGCTTGAAGTAAAAAAGTAGGCAATAAGTTTTGGGTTGGGATAAGGAATGGGTATGCTAAGATTTAACGTGGTTATTTATAATTTCGACTTCACAATAAAGTACATTTCGACTTATACTAAATAGGATTTTTGTTGCTGGATTGCAGAAAACCCTAGTTTTAATATTCCTGCATCTATTTACATTGCGTATGCCTAAGCCATTCAAGCATTTATCCATTAAGTTTGCCAAAGACCTTTTTTATATACAAGCCTAAAAGCATTTAAGGACAAACTCTTGTTTCCCAAGTAGGATCATAACAGGAAAAATTAATACATGATTAAGCATTTGTATATTAATCTCGACAAGCCTAGCTGTTGTATCCTGTTTAACTTTAAAGAGCTTGACATATCATTTAAAATGTCCTTATCCGCTTTAATCATTAGCTTTACATATTGACCAGCAAACAGTCCACACGAGCAAATAGCTGTGTGAGCAAACTGTTATGCGTGCAAACATCTCTGCAAACAAAGGGGTATGCTAGGAAATGGGCACACGAGCAAAGTGGTACGCGAGCAAACTGGTCCGCGAGCAAAGTTATCCGCGAGCAAATAGGCACTTACGAGCAAATGGCCCCGCGAGCAAATGCCCTAGACCCGTGTCTGCAAATATTTTCTGTGCAAAATCAACATCATCTCTTCGTATGACTGGCGTTAATTGAGGGAGGAAAAAAGAAGAGGAAATGGGATTGTGAAAATTTTTATTCAGGAAAATTGGTATTATTATTGTTTTGAGCACAAGTACTTTTAATAGCGAAGGCACAACGGATTATACTTGACCCAAAGCAAGGGTAGACACGGTAAAAGTGGATTTATAATAAGGCCCGTGGAGAAAGGAGAATGCCAATTAAAGCCAGATTTATTCAAAGTAGTAACTGATTGAATGCACAGGACTGAGTGTTTTAAACTCAGTGATGTAAAGGTATTTATACAAATTCTTAATAAGGAAATGATAGAGGCATAACATGAATGAAGATGATGAGACGCGGAAGAGTCCTGGAGTGGTGCTGGCAGCTAATGATGGGAATCCAGAAGTGATGAAGAAATGTAGTTAATGATGAGAATCCAGAAGTGATAAAGAAGAGCTGTAGTTAAGGATGAGAATCCAGAAGTGATGAATCCATCCTGTTGCAGATATCCTCGAAGAGGTACCAGGAAGAGAATCCTCTAGGATGACCAGTGAAGTGAAGTGAAGATTCCAGAAGACGTGGGAATCTTCCTAGTTGTAGCTTAATTAAATAAGCGAGAAGATTCGAGAAGAGCGAATCTTCTATTAACCTTTTAGCGAGGTAACAGGAGTATCTCACGGAAGCGTGTTGAGTGATATTGATCCTCTTCTGGTTTAAAACCAGAAATATGTAGCTCATGGAAATGTTCCAAAGCTTCACTAGGGAATTATACATTAATTTCCTAGTTAAGATGTAATTTGCAGAAGCACAACAATGAGGAAAATATGTATCGTAAAACATTATTATCTGTGCAAATTTATAATGCAGGATTGTTGTTCCTTTTTCTTTCATCCTCACCACCAGGGTTTGAAATGGTTTGTTTTGTTTCTTCTTTTCCTCCTCCCCTCTTGCCACCATCTCTTGTAAGTTGTTACAAAAGATTTGGCCGTGGAAAGGATGTCTAAAAACTGAAATAATGTTAAAACTTGTGAGGATTGTGAATCGGCAGGAATCTCAAAAAGTTGGTCAATAAAATCTGAGGGAGGAGAAAAGGAGAAATTTGCCTCTGTTTAAACTTTTTTATTGTTGTTTCTAATTGTGGAAAATTTATGCAAGAAAAGGACGCCCCTGGCTGGCGTGTTTGATCTTGATAAAAGCCTCAGCCTCGAGAAGATTTTAAGTTTTAAGTTAAATGACAAACGGAAATGACATAGGACAGGAAAAAATGAAAACACGGGGCTGCTAATGGTGATGAAGATATGTTTAATTAAAGAGTAAAAAGCTATGTTCGTTTTCCACAAAAATGAATTGATAATTCAAAAACGAGAGGACTCACAAGAGGGGAAAAAGTCTGAAGAGAAAAATCACTGTAAATTCATCATGGTACTTTCCTTCACTCATGCATGAAAAAACTGTTATAAAAGCCAAAGCGTTTTCTTTCTCCTTATGAAAACCTAAATAAATATCCTTAACCTCGTTCTCACAGCTTTCTCCTCCAATATCATTTCTTGTGGATGAGTAACTCCAGCAACTTTGGAGATTTTGGCAGTGAAGCGAGGATGATAATGATGAGAGATGGGAATGAGACTGGGTAACCCTTTTTGATAATATCTTTCGTAATCCCTCCCTTTTGGATACTTTCAACATGCAAAGAATGGAAACTCCAGACAAGAAACATTTTCTCTGTTTGCTTTACATTTGCGTGAAAGTGAGAGAGAGAAAGGAAAGGTAAATTGTAAAAGAAAAATGAGTTTTACCAAGCACATAATGATGAGAAGGATCATGTGCTACTTCACTTTTTCAAAGGGGAAACATATGTATCATAATCTTGATTGGGATGATAATGGAACTACGCACTCTGCTATTTAGAAAAATCATCTCGATTGTTAGTAACCTTACCATTTGTTTATTCTTCTAAATTTTGCACTTCACATAATAAAACCTCATCCCGAGCTCCCCATGTTGGAAAATAAACGAAAATATTAGGAGGAAATCGATCTGATATTGGCTCACATGTAAATTCCTACTAAAAAATATCCCTTCCAAAATGGTATCCTTGAGGTTGATTGTCGATGTCATTTTCTTGAGGTTGGTTTCAGCCATGGGAAAACTTTGCGGGTTTTGATGCACCTCTTGCATGGTCCAATACTGGTCTGGTGTTTTGATAGAGGGAGAGAAGACTAATTACTCAGGAAGAAAGCAGAATGCACACACACAAACTCGTCATCCTCTTTCCCTGTCTTGTGGAGCAAACGACGAAGCAGATGTTTTGTCGTTTTAATAAAAGTATGCGTAATTTTGGTGTATTTATTAGTGAGCATAAGTCAACAATATTCCAGCGAGAAGAGTATGAAAAGGGAGGAAGAATTGGAGGACGTTTAATAACGAATTAAAATAATTTTGTGCAGTAAGAATTACAATTTGAGAACGGTCTACTTATTACAATTAAATTTCACACTCTTATGGATCAATATGTAACATCAATTTATGAGTGAAACTTGTATGAACTTTAGCAGTGGCTTCTCACTCAATATTTACTTTGTATTCTAACGGTGAGATTAATGCATAAAAGGCAAGCCTCTTTGAAGAATTTTGTATTTTTGTTGGAAGAGTAAATTTATGAAGGAGGATTTATAAGCATGTTTAAGCTGATATGAAAGATTTTATATATTCATGATAAAGAACACAAAACAAAATTTAATAGAGGTGAACAGAAGAAGTAACATTCTCGAGAGAGATAAGGTTGTAATATTAAATGACGGCAATGATTTACCAATCCAGCAAAATTAAAATTTTCTCTCTCAAAGCCTCCTTTCATTTGTACAGGGATTAGGAATTTACTTTCAAAAGGTTCCTTATGGTTTTCCAGTTACATATTTTACATACAGTCAATCTAAAATGAGACATGCTAACGCAAACTAGGGAAAATTAAGCAATGAATTATTGGTTACTGTATTATATTTCGTGACGTGGCACACCTGCATTCCTCAAAACTTACCTGATTTTACATACCCAGGTAGATATTAATGATAAAAAATTTCCCACCCAACAGTATAAAGCGTGGTTGTCTACACTAAGCAGCAGTATTCTGCAAAGAGCCAATACGCTGATCGTGTTAATAAGATGTGCATTTGCACAAAGGTAAAAGGATCTGCGTCGATATCTATAAAGCAAAATAAACATACATTGCAATGTGTGGAAGATATCATTCTCTCAAAAAGCATCACAAGAGTTGACACACATAGTGTATAATTTAAGGACTTGGAAGGACAAAGAGTATCGCACTGTGCTTATTGGATACCGGTCTTAATGGCGAAACTTCAATGTCGACGACTTTAAAGTCGAAACAATACGGTCGACAGGTTAAATAGTCGACATTTTCTGGGGTCGAAAGATTTATTTGTCGATTTATTGTACGTCGACTGGTTCATTCGTCGACACGTTTTGAATTCGACAATTTTATGTCTAGGTGAGAGGGCCTGGCGTCGACATGTCAAGTCAAATGAATATCAGAAGGAGAAAACTCTTATCTTCGTTTGATTTTGCACATAAACATTTTCCTTGTATATGTGTATAATGCACAATGAGCAGCTTGACCTTAACATTGGATTATCAGCATAAAACAGAATTTTGCAGTATATTTGAAGGTGAAGGTGAGTGACGTGGAACTCGCTGAAGAGACAAATACCACTGCTTATAATGGAGCATATTTAATATGCGGCTTTGCCATGTGGCGCAGTACAAGGTTCAAGTGAGAATTTTTTGGCTGTGCTAATTATGTAAATGGAAAAGGAGAAAAATGAAAAAAAAATTCAATGAGGCTTTTGATGTTTCGGTTGACAGACGTGTTTTGAATCGTTTGTGAATTTATTTATTTGTAAAAAAAACTAGCACATTATTGAATACTTTAGTCATAACAGTACTTAATAATTATATTGTTTCTTGATGTTTAAATCTGGCTGTGAGAAGAGAAGAGGTATAAGCTTTGCTAGTTGATATATTCTTTCTTGAGTCTAAAAGTACTGTTATCCGGTCTTCATTCTTTTTAATTGAACTATTACGAAAGTAAATATTAATCTTCAAATTTACATAAATTCACAATTTATTTTATAAATCCAGAGCATTATTTGAGAACATTTACGATTATCTCCTTCTTCCGAGTGAGAGAGAAAAACAAAATTGTTGTCTTGTAGTTAAAGGTAAGTTTAAAAAAATAATATTTTATTTTTATCATTTGTTTTGATTCTGTAAAACTTACGGCTCGCAATGTGGTCTGTATCCTTTTGTTTTTTATGGATAGAATAATATACATTGCTTATCGGCTTGTAAGAAACAAGAAGGGGTGCTATGTACTGCTACAACACACTCTACTCGCTTCTCATGGCTCTTGTGTGCTAACGTAACATCTAACAACGGAAACTAGACTACATGCTTATGCTTAAATAAGTGAGCGGAGAGAATCGGAATGAGCTACTACACTCAAGCATCTCTGAAGGATAACTAATGCTTGACATTTATTCTTTTGAGAACAACGGCCAAACATTCACACACAATATATAGAAAGTATTGCAGATCTGCAATTACACACATAAGATACACACACACACAAGATACGCATGCATGTATCTGTTACAGGCTTAAGCTATGGAATCCAAATTTCGGAATTACATTCGAAAACATTGGGTTGAACTGGTGAACAACACAGACTGCAATGCAACTCTTCTTGACCATATTTACTCTAAAGGGGTGCTCGATAGAGAAGATTTTCAAAATGTGGTAAGAAATTCAGGCATTAATAGCGTTTTAAAAATCTGAATGATAAGTTGATTTCATGGGCTTCATTTTTTAGGAGTGGGAGAAAATCCAAATTGCAAAATCTCGCTTGTTATATAAGATACTTGAAACTAGACCCTTGAAAGAATGCCTTCAAAGGGGTGCAGTAGATATTCTACATGAGGGATATGCAGCTAGTCTGGAGGATACCTCTGAGCCTACCCTAGGAACATCCAGGAGCTTTTACTCAACAGAAAGCCAACGTGGAGCCAACAACTTCGCTTCGCAATTTTGTTTGATTTACATGGTCAACGTCCCAGCCCATTATTTGTTGGGAGAGAAAAAGATTTGGTGGATTTGCATAATTTATTGAATGGCGAAAACAAGCATGCTGTTATAACCCAAATCGCATCTGTCAGTGGGCTAGGCGGTATAGGGAAAACCCAGTTGGCCCGGAAGTATGCTCAAGATTATAAAGATTATTACGACAACAATGTGGTGTGGATAAATTCTGAGAGTGAAGATGCTTTAACTTCCTCATTTATCAAACTAGCCACTGATAAGTTAAGGATTACGACAAAGAATGCGAATGATCAGGAGAAGGATGTTGGTATTGCTGTCCAAGATTGTTATAAGTGCAAAAACTTTCAAAACAGGAAGTGCCTCTTTGTATTTGATAATGTGGAGAAAGGTAAATATTTACAGAATTTTTTGCCTCGTAAGGACTCTTCCAAAAATATTTATGTGTTGATAATCTCTCGTCATCAGGACTGGGGCAAGCTTGTGACAAAACTAGATATAAATGTGTTTTCAGAAGAGGAGGCTATTGCTTTTGTGAAAATTGGGTTAGAACTTGAAAAGGGTGTATTTGAGGATATCATTAGGCTTCTTGTTTGCCGATTGCAATATTTTCCCCTTGCTATTCGTCAGGCTACTTCATATATTTCTAATCAGCAGAAAATGGGTGATTATTCCATTTCAAAATATCTCGAGGATTTCTAAGATAACAGTGCTCATTAATTAGATTTAGATTCATCAGATGAATTAGAGAGTGACTATGCAAACACAACTTTCACCACGTGGAAGATGACAATTGGTAAAATAGCTCGGATCCCAGTATATGGAAACTTGGCCATAAAAATACTTCACTTGGTGGCATACTTCTGTTCTGATGAGATACATCGAGATATGTATATTAAATTTGCTTGAAGATAACATGATAAAGAAGAGTATGAAATTCCTTAAAAATTTATTCTATACAATTGCAAATCTTTTTCGTAGGAATACTCAACAGGAGTCACATTTTATAATAGAGCAATACACTGAAGAAACTGTAAAAGAGGCTGTAAATATTCTTGTGACGTATTCCATGGTGTCAGGACAGGACAATCAATAATCATTCATAGATTAGTTCAGGAAGTAGCTAGAATTAATTTACGTCGCACAGAAAAAGAAAAGGAGACAATAGAAGTGGGTCTGCAGTTGGCAGGAAAGTGTCTATGTGAGAAATTTATACCTCATGTTATCTCTCTTTGGAAATATGCGCAAGGTGTGCCTGAGTTAGTTTCCAAATTTGTAAACTTGGCAACAACAATTTTACAAATATTAAATGACGTTGGGAGGTACAGTGAAGCTTGCGAATTTGGGGTGAACAGTTTAGAAAGTTTAAAAACTTCTTCTCTTATCAATAAACGGAGTATTCTAGAATTCGAAATAAACCTAGGTGAAGTTTTCAGGTTAGCTGGCAACTACGAAACGAGCCTTGAACATCTTGAACGTGTCGAGGAAGAGTGCAAAATACTTGCGAATATTGATCAATTTTTGTTACACGTTCAAGAACAAAAAGCTTATGCATTTCAAAGTGAAGGAAGGTATTTAGAAGCTTTTGAATTAGATGTTAAAATGTGCGAAAATAGTAAATTAATTTTTAGAGAGAAACACCCGTCAACTGCAGATTCACTCTTTATGACAGCATCATTCGCTCATGGTATGGGCAAGTATGAGTTGGCATATTCAACATATCAGCATGGTTTTAATTGTTATGAGAAAGCTACTGAAAAAGACGAAGTTAATTTTCTAGGTGCTAGACATAATTTCGCACTTTTTGTGGCTGATGGAGGGAATATTGATGAAGCAATAAATATTTTGCAGGACATCAATGCAAAAATAATTGCTATTCCGGGTTTAAATGTGCCATTCAGTCCCAGAACAGCTACAATGAGTAGTTTAGGGAATTATTTAAACGAAACAAATAGAGATGCAGAAGCTCACAAAATATTTGAGGAATTGTACGAAAAGAAAAAACGTTCTCGGTGAGGATCATGAGCAGACTTTTAGATCATTGAATAGCTTGGGTGTTTATCTTATTGACATGAAAAGATATGAAGAGGCATATTTGGCTTGCAATACTGCTTATTTGAAACTTAACCAGAAATTTGGTTCAGAGTCCGTGTGGACACTTGAAGCCCAACAATGGTGTGCTGGTGCTCATGTACTTTCCCGTCAAGGACAGCATGACACGGCCATTTCATTAATTACAACAGTTGTAAAAACACTTGAGAAAACGATGGACCGGAAAGGTGGTGATGTTTTAGATTCAAAATACAGCTATGCATATGCAGGTATACTTGCGCGAGTAAAAAAATCCGAAGAGGCTATTGCTGTTTTGGAAGAGTTGAACAAAACTTATTTTCATCTTTTTGGGGCGGAACATCTCAAATATTTACATTTTTTTGAATTCACTGAGAAAATGAAATTGGGGGGAAATGAGCTTACAAATTGGCTCTCTTAATCTTGAGTTATTACAAAATATATAATTTTACTTTGCTCATAATAAATTGTGATAATGTTGTCATTTAAAATTGTAATAATTAAAGAATGAACATTAATTGCAGTGATGTATTATATATATGTATGCTGAAAAATATTGAATGAAATTACTCTTGCTTTCTGATTAAAATTTGTGATTTTTATTAAAGTTTATTTATTGTCATTCCCCCAGCCTCTGGTTTCGGTGTTTCCAACATTTTATTTTTTCCTCTCATTCGCAAAATACTCATATTTTTCTCAGCTTACTTTAGTCCACAATGGAATTTACAACTGCAACATCTCTAATTCCTTTGGAGGCTTTCGGTCAATATTTTTGTTTAATTTTGGAGCTTTCAAAAGTAAAGATTTCTTCAAAGAAGTGGATCACCAGAAACAGGGAAACTATTGGTATATCATGTAAACTGGAAGATGATCTTTCTAGCTCAAGATCTGCTAGGAATATTACAGATTTTATGAAGGTAATTTTTGTTTTCAATCTTTATTCTGCATAACTTTTCTCCAGGTTTGTATATATCCTTTTTTCTCTAGCTGGTTCAAGAACGCAGCCTGGACTTATGCAAGCGTATGCCACAAAATGGAAGAATTCGGGCATGTCCGCGGATCCGGAAAAACCCGAAGGTTTTATTTTTCTTGTCATGAATCAAATCCATCCTCATTGAATTAATTTACTTTTCCTCTCGTCGATTCAACCACGGCCTTTTCTTTTATGTTGAAAAACAATCATTCATTTTCCTCCTGAAATCCTTCAAAAGCATTTTTCCATTCCGAAATTTAAAAAGTTCCTTGCCCAGAAGAATAACCAGCTTTTCAAAAGATAAATCCTATATCTTGTCCGCAGATTCCTCTTGAAAAACTAAACTTACGTTACCATCCTTTCAAATCCACAAAAATTGCGTTTTCGTCACGCCTCGAAGCCTCAAAATCTATTCCCCTTCAATTAAAAATATTAAAATTAACTCCTTTTCCTTCAGCTAATGTTTTCTTGCATAAGTACTTACTTGATTTGATTTACGATGTTTAATCAAAATGTTTTTAAATAAATATTCTAAGAAGAGGTTGAGGTTGAGCATAAAAGCAAAAATTGAACTTAATGTAATTGCAGATGTACAGTTGGAGTTGAAAAAATCAGGAGAATGATCGAAAGAGGTGAGATAAATTATTTCCCAGAAGAATTTTCCCCCCTGGTTTCATTGGTTCTACGTGCCAAAATCCTCAAGTCAAAACTAATAAATTTTATTCGTGTTTCGCAAATGTTGAATAGATCCTTCACAAATCAATATGCTCGTTTCTCAACTTGAACACATGTCGTGACCGTATGGACACTACACTATACAAATTAATCATTTTAAAATGTTTGGCTTACTTCCTTGGAAGAAACCTTTCAACGTGATTAATATTTGCTCCAGTTCCAATCGATTCAAGCCTGGTTTTTCCAACCATCGATTTTTACATACATTTTACAATCAAAAGCTTCCTTTGGGGCTAAAGTAAAAAATAATACACAGTTGGTCGTAAAATCTGGTAAGAAGAACACCTTTAAAAAGTTTAAGCAAGCTTTCTATAAAGTGGAATAAATAAGTTTAACCAAACATAACTTGAATTAAAAGCACAATTAGCTGAAGATTATTATCCTCCATAAACCTGCATGCCTGCTATACAATAATTCGTTTCTTGTACACCAAGTGCATATTTGTGCTGCAAATCTTTAACGATAATCGTGCTTATCATTAAAAATCATTTTTTTCGAACAAATAAACTAAATAATTGACAAATTATCTCCTTCTTGTGCAAGACTTAACTCACTCATATCGGCATTGATTGAAGTCGCGGGGATTTTTATCGATTTTAAAGATATTTAACTATGACCAAAATGATATGAACGAGTCCTAATTAGCGTGAAGCAAGCTTGTTCCTTTTAATAATATTTCAAGTGTTTTCTAAACTGAGAAAAAGAAAATCAAGGGAAAATGTTTCTACAGATAATTGTGCTTGCTGTAAATATTCAAGTTTCGTCCACACTAAAGGTTTCTAAAATTGAAAATATTATTACATACCATGGCACCCCAAAAGAGTTACTTTTAGCAACCAAATTCTACAACTATAATCCCGAAATTCTGAAATTTTACGAGAATACACCTCCAGCTTGGAAATTCCCAACTATTTCCAATCTCAACGAATATCTTGCTCCTTTTGAAAAGTGCATAGTTCATCTTACAAATTTTCAAGGAATAAACTTCCTCCCTTTCGAGTTACCAG